>JALBCR010000321.1:600000-761213 GCA_030710515.1 Abscondita cerata
CACTTCTGATTGAATGAAAATACATGCACAACCCATAAGAAGTAATTATTTTAGAATAAATATTCTATCTCAAGGGCGAAATTTTTTTTGTTCTATTATTAAAAATGAGTTCAGAATCACTAGATTCTATAATGAAGAAATAGAATAGTATATTAAATAACTAGTTTCAGAAGACGCATTTTATAAGACGAGTACAAATCGCTAAAATGCCTTCTGAAACGAATTCTTTATACTATTTTTTTCTATTTTGGGCTTTTCAGATTGATTTTAAAATAAAATTTTGCGAGTTTTTGAATTTAAGGAGTTTTGAAGTGTAATTGCTAAGGTGGCAATATATTCATTAAACTTTGGTTTAAATGCTAGTTTAAGTTTAATTAGTACATTTATCATATGTTTCATTTAAAAAAAATGGGTGGAAATAAAAATAAGTAGATAAATAAATCTACTGCACATTAATTATGATTTAAATTAATGCACACCGAACGTAATGACAGCTTGGACGTTATCAGTGTTACCACCGTTCGGAATAAAAATTGTTCTATTTCTATAAAAGAACTCAAATTTCTATAAAAGAACTCATTTGGGTACTTTTATAGCTCTGTAAGCGACCCAAAAATAGAAAAAATCTATTTTAAACTTATATCTGACTTTATAGAAACTTCTTAAGCATCTTGAATGTCGTACTTTTGTGGTCTTGGTAAATGTACCATGATTCGTGAGATTTTCTTTTAATTTAACAAAAATAGACTTATGAGGTTGTCTTTTTTCTGGATAACGATTGAAGTATATTTTCGATGCAATGTCGAAATTGTTATTATTTTGAATAAAGGATTCTAACATATTATAGTTTTCGTAAGCTATTTCGTACTATTCAGACGATTGAATAATGAAAATGTGGTAATGTAATTAGAGGCAGCATACATACATGATATCCGTCATAAAATTGAAGGAAAATGTATTTGGTAACTACGATAATTTTATTTGAAATTAGAAAATATAAATTTCGACTAAATTTAACTATGAATGACCTTACTTGATATATACCGTCGTAAAGAGAAAAAAAAGCTCAATCAAAATAAATTATAGTCAACTATGGTTTCGATTAAAAAAAACTTATTTCATAACTCGTAAACAAATGTAGATATTTAAAATCTGTCAACGCCATTCAATTTCTTTAAAAAAAGTGTCTAAAGAAGGTATTACTAGATAATCGTCGCAAAAGGAATATACTTCGATTTAGTTTTTTTGCTAATTAATTGATATGATCATTAAAAAAGTTTAGGTCAATACTTACCCCTAAAAGATTTTCACTAGATGGATTTATAAAATTATGATGTTTAAACTTAGTTAACATATGTTTTGTTTTATCTCGGTTTAGATACAATTTATTGAAACTGCACCATTCTTCCGCTTGTTCTTAAATTAAACTCGCCTAAATATTAACACAGTTTAGATCCGTGTCACAAACAATTAGGGTAGTGTCATCTGCATATTGCAGACAGATTGTTGTATCTGTTAAATGAGAAGCAAAATCATTAATATAAATGATAAAGAGGAGTGGACCTAAGATTGATCCCTGAGGAACACCGGTTTTTAAAGTTAGGAAATCAGACAGGCTTCCATTTACCTTTATAGCTTGCGATCTATTTTTAAGATACAATTTAATAAGAAATAAGCTATCAGAGTTGAACTTGTAGACGTCTTTTAATTTGTTTATTAAAGTTATATGACAAACGCAGTCAAACGCTCGAGTTAGGTCTAAAAATATAGCCATAGAAAACTGCCCGTATTTGAAACATTTTTAGTGAGTGTTCAACAAAGTTGCCCACTGCATCAGAAGTTCGTCTATTTTTTCGGAAACCATATTAGTTTTCAAATAAGATACCGTTTTTTTTAAATGTTTTACCATTTGTTTATAGATTGCCATTTCAAAAACTTTGGAAATAATTGGTAGAATTGAAATGGGTCGATAATGTTCCGGTAATTTTCCGTCACCTTTTTTGTGCACTGGCACTACTATGGCTATTTTAAGCGCATCTGGAAAGATTCCGCTCTGAAAAGAGGAGTTTATTAGCTTTGTTAAAGGTGTCACAAGTAAACTAATATGCAGTTTCAAGAGTTTTGTAGTAATACCATATACATCTATGGTTGGCGATAATTTTAACGATTTTATGATTTCTCCCGTTTCTATTTCTGAGATAGTGCGAAAAGAAAATACATCCATCATAAAAGACGTATTGGCTTTACACAATTCAATGGGATCTCGACCTTTAACTTGAGCTTGGAAATCTGAAACAGATGAGATGAAGTATTCATTTATACCATTAATGTTACTTTTAAGTACTACGGGATTTGAGATTCTAGATTTATGCGAGTTGATAATTTTCTAAGCAGCTTTACTGGGATTATTAGAATTGCGGATAATGTTATCATTTGCTTGACATTTAGCGTTCTTAATAGAATGTTTGTATTGAGACATTAGATTATTTCTTATCTTTTTTAAGTGGTCCGACTTTGTGAAGCGGTATATGTCGTCAATTACAGATAATTGCTCCCTTATTTGTTTTAATCTAGTTTTGAACCATACTGCGTTTGTATCTTAGCTACGAACATGAAATGTTTTACTTGGAAAGGCATGAATTTTTCAAAAAACATGTTAAATTTATTATTGCAGTTTAAGAACAAGTTGTTCAAGAAATTCCAGGAGTAAAAGCTTACTAAGAAAAAAAAATACACCTAATCCTTTTTCAGTTATTTGTCTGCATTTAAGAGTTGAATACTTAGAAGATTCACTTTTATTTTAGAAAACATCGAGCGGTAAGAAAATTACTTGTCCGAGATGATCGGAGGTAGCTGGATTAAATGTCTGAGAGTCAGTGAGATTAACATTGAACAAAAATGTTATCAAGACAGCTACGATGCCTGGTAGCTGAGAAAATCGTTTGGGAGAAACCAAAAGAAGATAATAGGTCGCACAGTATTAAAGCGTGTTTATCGACGGCGTTAAATTTTACATTAAAGTCTCCTAGTATAACAACGTATTTAAAATTAACTATTACATTCCACATTGAATTTAGACATTTAATAAAAGTAGTAAAATCTCCATTAGAAGAGCGATATATTGTTATAATTGCAATGCCTAGTGCATTGAGTGAGACAGATGTTAATTCACAATGAAGTTCAATAGACATTGCGTTTATATGATTATTAATTTTAAAACAGTATTTTTGCGTACCAAGACACCACCATGAATTAAGTCACATCGTGCAAAATACAAAGCTAGTTCGTAGTCACCAAATTTGAAACCACTTGATAATTCACTATCAGTAAGCCAATGTTCACTTATGCAAATAACATCCTGAGACGAGTTGTTAGATATAAGATATGCTTCGAGTTCATTAAACTTGTTCCGCAAACATTGCGCGTTTAAATGAGAAATAGAAAATTTATTCGTTGTTACTGGTTTGGCATCTGTTTGGGGTGAAATGTTAAAAAACGGTTAACAACTCCAGTAGGCCACAAATTAGGGTCTTTAGCTTGATCTAGTTGAGTACTTTCGTCCGGATGTTTAGATTCTAGTTTCGTGCATTTAGCAGAAACAATTTTATTTTCTTTAAGGTAATTGGTTAGCAGTTCTTCGGTACAGTTCTTACCGTTGCCTTTAAAGAGACATCTTTGCGACATCCAAAAATTGCAGTTGCCTTTTTACGTTCGTTTTGTTAATTATAGACACTTTTCAAAACCCAGTAAACACAAAAATAATCCTATTTTGAAACAATTTCGTAACATGAATTTCATGTTTCGTTAGTATTTTAATTCCAAGTTTAAACTAGGTTATAATTGCCAAGCAAAGTTTCGATCATTTTGTTTCATTACAGTTGTGATGGGTTTTAACCGTTTCATTTTAAACGAAACCGTAGTACTTATTTTGTTTCAATATTGTTTCGATTCCTAAATTTTGGTTTTGTTTCGTTACATCGCTGATATTTGTAACCGTTCTTTTTTAAATAAAACTGTAGTGTTTATGTTGTTTTAGTTTTGTTTTGATTGTTTATTAATGAAAACACTTTGGCTTAAGGCTGTTTTATCACTCGGGACAATTTCAGATTTCTAGTAGGCGGTTCACTATTTTTATTTCTTGTTACATAAATAGCTATTTGTTGTTTTTTCTGTTTCTAAAACTGTTTAAAATGCACGTAATGTACAAAAAAAATTGACATCAACAATTCAACAATATATTATTTATCTATTAATATTAATCGGCTTCCAAGTCTGGCCTGTTGCGTTCAGAAAAATTCGCCCGCGAGCACATTCATTTCACAATTCTTCAAGAGTTTTCAGTATTTATCGCTCACTTAATGTTAATTTTTCTCATTGATTTTTTAGTAAAAATTTAAAAAAAAGTAGATTTGTCAGAAAATTATTATCTATGTCGCGCAGGAGTCGAAATTAGGGTTTATAAGGAAATCAATTTTTCTATTATTTTACGTTTTAATTAAATTAAATACAACAAAGACAAAAATTAAAAAATAGCTCCTGTACGACATAAATAATAATGTTAGTTATATGTTTGTACAAAATCAGGAAAAAAATTCTAAAAATAAGCGAGATAAATTTACATAAACTTTATAGCTCCCTGAGAGAACAGCCTTAACTACTATGATTTACTTTCGAATCAGAATATTTGATTATGTTTTAAAACATATTCAGTTTACATTTATTACACACAAAGAAACAAACTATAGAATTATACAATACATGCCAATAATAATAATTGGAACTAACTGATAAGAAATAAAATAACACAAAATGTCAAACGGTTTAACATGCTTTTACAAATGAGATAATTGATAAGTGTCATGTGCATATTTTTATCCTTTATTTAAAAGTTTTTTAAGTATAAATAGATTCAGTTTTCTAAATGTTAATCGTAAATCTCCGCCATTACATAGTAATGGTAACAGTATTTCGTCTTAGAAAATTAAAAATTTGTCACAATTTGAAGAAAAGGAATAATTACACTCACATGCATTAAGAAGAATTTCTAAAAATGGTTTTATGTATATGAGTGAGTTTAAATTTCAAGTTTTTGGCTCCATGCTAAAAAGCTTCTTTCCCACGAAAAACAAAGTAAGCTATCAACGTAGTAATAAGAATACAACCCCAGCTTAAAACAAAGGTATAAATGTAAACATATGTTCACTACTTACCGATTTTGCGATTTGATCTTGATGCATGTTTATTTTATTGAAACAAAATATCACAATTATTAAAAACTATACACCGTTCGAATTTCAGGTACTAAATGACTGCAACTCTTTAATAGAAATTATTGGTGCCTGAACTCTGAGAATATTAAACTGATCCTGCAACGTTATCACGAATTACAGTACTTTTTGTTCAACATTCATAGCTTTTGCTGATGACACGATTAAAATAATTATCATTACTTGCTGCGTATTTATTAATCATAGTAACTTCAACTTCAAGTATCAACACGTTCTTTGGTGTTTCGAATATTTATGTCACCAATAAAATAAAACTAGAATTTTTGAAAGAAGCAAATAAAAGGTTTTGTTTTTTTACAAATAGAATTAAATACATAAGTAAGTTAACAAAACCCTAAAAAGTTTTTAACATTCCAAACAACTTTAATTTAAAAATATAAATAAAACTATGTACTTGCATAGAGCTAATACAAGAAAGAAATTGTTTTTAAAAAACAAAACACTTTGAATTTTTGTGATTGGAAACAGAATTAAATCTATAAAACTAAAATAAAATCAAACCGCAAAGAAATGATTTTGAAGAAGCAAAGCATTTTTGATTTTTTTAAGTTAAAACAGTATTAAATACAAACTATTGAAACAAAAACAAATCGTATAAAACCGTTTTTGAAGAATCAATACTTTTTCGATTTTTGTAAATTGAATCAGAATTAAATTCACATAAAATATGAAACATTTTTAAAAATTTTTTGGTTAGGTATATTAAACGTTACATTTGTTTGATTTATGTTACTGTAACAGTTTCCATCGGTGTTTACTGGGAATATAGAAAATCGATCTTTTCGCTGTAAATCGAAAACAGATCGAGACACCGACATCCCTTTTTTCTATCTTTTATGGTTACCAAGATACCCTATACAAATATCAAAATTTGCCCACCCTGTACATCAATATATTTGTTCCACCGTTTTATTTTTGTACTAGTGTCGTTTAGATTCCTTTCTAACATCTTGAGTTGACGAGTGGTCAACTTCTTCCTTCGAATTTCTGCTGTAAAACTGACCATTCGTGTAAGCTAAAGTTAAGGAAGAAATTTGAAGCAACCACAGCTTTTAAACCCGAATATAGACGACACTCATTTACCAACAGGCTGCGAAAGCCTAAACCAACCCTTGTTTAATTGTTTTTAAAAAACTTGTCCTTGGTTTAATAAAATCAGCAAAAGAAAGCTGTACGTAAAATGCTAGAACACATGAAGTGAATTCAAACAATTGTTGCGTAAGTGATGTCAAATGTCATGGAAGGGTGGAGTTTTAGCTCGATGCAACCAACGTTGAAAGTATAGAGGTCGACACAATCCTAAGTTATTACAGTATCCTTGCAATAAGTTGAGTAGATTAAGGATATAAATCTGATTAGTATGACATTTATCATAATTATAATGTTTTTCAGCGATTTTTTATAGAAAATAAAAAATAACTGTAAGATACTAATTACTGTTTCGCCTCATTTCGAAAAAAAAAATGTTCGTTTCATGGTATTGTTAAACGATTTACTATTCCGGTAACGGAATAAATACACGTGTATTCTCAAGTTAGTAATTAAAAAATTCAATTAAAATGATCTATCAGACACTTTTGATTACTTTTAAGTGTAATTTAATCTTCAATCACTAATTTTATTTTAGTAAATAATTGAATTTTAATTTAAAGAAAATAATTTGATGATTATGAACATGTTATACGGTAGCATAATTTAAGTCTTTTTTCAATTCAATAATGTGTTAAATTTTAATTAAAGAACTAAAGTTGTATAAATTATTATGTACGTAAAATATCAGTACTTAAAATAATAATAAAAAATAATGGAAACAAAGTTTTGGGAAAATATACTTTTGACGTAGGTAATTAACTAATGCCGCACTCTTGTAAATTCTGCATGCACAATTCTAATTATTTGATTTAAATTAAAAGCCAATATGCATCGCTTAGTTGCATACGAGAAAATTAAATCCATTAATGTTACATTTTCATATGTGTCATCGATTTCAATAATTGCAAATACTTTACATGTGTGTAATAAAATTTGAACTAATCTGTATATACAGGGTGATTCATAAGTAATGGGCCAAATTGTAAATCTACGTTCAGAAGGCCAAAATCATAATGTTTTCATTAACAATAATGGGTCTTAGTCTGCTCCTTACTGAGATACAGGATGTTAAAGCGAAAAAAATTAAATAGATTTTTGTTAATAGATCAGCTACTTTTCTACATAATGACTTGAAAATTGGGTATGAATTAGTTTTTGTAAAAGTAAACAAGAATGTGTGAGAGGATTTGAGTTAACTCGTAGATGCTACAAATTTTGTATCGCTCATTATTTTACAATTTACTTGTTTAATTTGGATAGCTCCATCATTTCTGTAGAAAAAAGCTATACTTACTTGATTTTCAAAATATTAACGATCTTCAAGATATTTGAATTTTACTAATTCACTACACTACATTTCACGGGTGGTCGACGTAGCATTAATCTGTTAAGACACAATCATGTCATGGAATGTTGACATTTACCTAACCGTAATTGATAATTGATAATAATATTAAAATAAAACATACAAAAATTATTATTATTTCGTATTGAATTGGCTGCATCTTGAATTCTATTCCATAACTCGTCTCGTATATTTATAGGTTCAGCATAGATCATTGATTTCATGTCAACATTCCATGGCATGCTTGTGTCTTAACAGATTAATGCTATGTCGACCACCGTGAAATGTAGTGTAGTGAATTAGTAAAATTCAAATATCTCGAAAATCGTTAATATTTTGAAGATCAAAGATATATAGCTTTTTTCTACAGAAATGATGGGGCTATCCAAATTAAATAAGTAAGTTGTAAAATAAGGAGCAATAAAAAATTTGTAGCTAATTTCATCTAATTCATATGGAGCATGTGGCGACATCTACGAGTTAACTCAAATCCTCTCAAACATTCTTGTTTACCTTTACAAAAACTAATTCATACCTAATTTTCAAGTCATTATGTAGAAAAGTAGCTGATCTATTAACAAAAATATATTTAATTTGTTTCGCTTTAACATCCTGTATCTCAGTAAGGAGCAGACTAAGACCCATTATTGTTAATGAAAATATTATGATTTTGCCCTTCTGAACGTAGATTTACAATTTGGCCCATTACTTATGAATCACCCTGTATAATCTATTTGCAGGGTGGCCCACCGAAAACGAAACAGATCGCTTTTTAGAGGAATCTTACACTTTCAAAAGAAAAACGCTTGGACACGTTAATTTTTGTTTGGAGAAGGACATCTTCCAAAGTTCCAAAGGCAAAGTTGACCTCAAAATATCAATGGGTGGCCTCGGTAGCCCCCATGTAGTAAATCTTAAAAGGCATGATGGGTCGACAGGTGCCTCATATGAAAGCCTTTGTAATACTCTATACGGCTATATTAATATTATTTTGGTCAGAGGGCTTCAAGGGCCCCCGACAACCGTTTTTTCAAAAATAAAAAAGTCAGAAAATATTACATTGACCTCCTTTTCCTAGACAACAATAGCAAATTCAAAAAATGCTAAACTAGTTAGTAAGATCAATTTAAGTTTGAAGTGAACTTCTCGAATAGATAAAATTTCTCTGTAGATGCTAACATAATACGAGAGTCCACTTGAGATTTGAATTCATTTTGTCAACTAGTTCAGCATTTTTTGAATTTCCTTTTGTTTTTTAGAAAAATGAGGTCCTTAGGCTTCATTAGGCTCTTTTTTTAGAATCAAATGTATTTGTTTGAATAGAGAATTACAATACCTTTCATATGAAGTGCCACTTGACCCGCCCTGTAAATTGAGATTTTGGAGATGGGAACTGCCGGAGCACCCTGTTCATTTGTCGGGGTAAATTTTATAGTTAATGAATGTCTATTGTAAACATGAATTGGCATTTTTGAATTGTAGAATTTTTTTTATTTTCAAAGATAGAGCTGTCGAGTTGGGACCCCCTGACCAAATAAGATTAATATAGATGTATAGAGAATTAAGAGGGTTTTCATATAAAATACCTGTCGACCCACCATACTATCTACAATTTTTGACATGGTGGCTGCCGAGGCCACCCTGTTGATATTTTGGCGTCAACTTTGCCTTTGGAAGATGTTCCCATCCAAACAAAAATTGACGTGTCCGAGCGTTTTTTTTTTGAAAGTAAAAGATAGCTCCAAAAAATATATAAAAATGGATGTTAGTTTGTTTGCTTGGGGTTAATAGACTTTTAAACCAATTTGGTACGTATTCGTATATGTACTTTTTCATGGAAAAGGTTTTTGTGCTATTTAGTTTGTTGTAGTTTGCCACAAGAGGGCGCAGCATAAACTCAATTTTAATACCGCTTAACAGATCATTATGAAAATTGGTACTGATAATATTCAAACAAATAAAATACCTTCGTGTTATTCGCTTTGATGTAGCTCGCCATTAGAGGGTGCTTGTTACAGGTTAACTATTGTACCATGTAACTAATCGTAGTAAAAATTGATACACTTGATATTCGATTACGTAGAATATTTTTGAGTGATTTTTTTTGTTGCAGATCGCCACGAGAGGATGCTACTGGAGATTAAATATTTTACCGCTTAACAGACACTCGTGAAAATTTGTATTTATAGATAAGCGTAACCCACGGGGGCAATGCTATTAATTCATTTCATGCGTGGAGCGTAACTCCTGGTGATAATGCTGGTTACACAATAAACTTAACTGGCGTTTATGCAACGGTGTTTAGAAATTTAAGAAAATGCATAAAATAATAAAAATGTGTTTCTACTCATACACATAAAAATGGGCTTTTTTTATCAGTTGTCATAGTGTAAAAGTTTCATTTTTATCCCTAGTAGAAAGTAACTTACGCTTTTAAATTATTGCAATAAAATTGATGAACGTCTGTAATACCGATGTACTACTGTCATTTGCACTTATATTAACCTAAAAAATTTGTTTTTTAAAATTATTTTATTATTTTACGTTTTTATAATTTTATTCTCATTTTGTAGAAAAAATAGTATTCATTACTCGAAATTAATTCCGTTCGAGAGATTGATCACTCGCTGTCGCCCGTGAGTAAATTTCTCTCTCACGAAAAAAACAAAACTTTCATCTCTTGTTATAAAATATATTACTATAAACTATATAAAATATTTAACACACCAAGGCATGAATTCACACTCTACAAAGAAATGCATTCACATTAAATGCTGAAATGCTCCAATACCCCTAATTATAAATTTATTTTTTGTCTATATTTTGCAAACGCAACTTACCTAAATAATTGTTGCAATTTTTATTCTGATATTATACAGGGTGTTCCTAATTAAGTGTATCAACGGTCAACTGTAGATTTCTCTTTAAAAGAAAAAAAGGTTTTTCTTTCTTCCACTTTTTCCTCCGGGTCTTTGTTTCCGAGATACAGTGTGACAAAAATTTGTATTTTAGTCAGTTTTTTGGTAATATCTCGGGAATCGTTTGAATTACAGACTTGAGTTGTTGTACACATATTGCCACTAACAATAGGTATTTTTTCGCACATTACCGGGTTTGATTAGACGTGCCATTAGCAAATTTTATGATCAAAAACAAATTTGCTAACGTATTGTAAATTTCTTGTAATTTGAAAAATGAGTAGTGAAACTCGTAATAATAATTCACAGTTTTCTTTCTATTATTTACGTTTACTCTAGAATCATACGACATACAATTTTTTATTTTTAAAACCCAATTTTTTTCTAAAAAATATTTTAGTTCTTAGACGGTTCGATTTAACAAGCCTACCACTTGATCTTGATTTTCATTAATCAAATGTTCTTCAATAAAAGTCTAATATCACAATCGAGAGGATGGTTTACTGGCATTTCAGGAATATAAACAAAATACTTATGACTTTCAGGTGATTAAAATTTCGATTGAAAAAATGATTGCTGAGAGAATTACTACGCTACGTATTGCTAAAAATATATAAAATGATAATATAAAACTTGAACAGATGTATTTCCTATTAAAATATTGATTATTTAGATTTATAGTAGATGTTTTATTCAAATCAAAACTAAATTAGGGTATTCAGAGTTAAATAAGATTTCTGGAAACCGTCCTAAAATTAGTTTAAGAAAGGAAGTAAAATATTTTACGTAAATAATATTTCAATTAGTTACAGATAAAAATTTGTAGGGGGCAGATTATCATAGAGTAAAATAGAAATAGTGTTTTTTTTGTGCAAACTCATATCTGTTTGATAAAGAAGTTGATAGTGAAGTTGAATTAAATTTGTAGTGTACGTGAGAAAAGTCCATTTTGGTATAGCGACTAAAATACCAGTATTTTTGTATCTAGTGCGCGAAATGCTACTTTGGTGATCGAGTCGACTTAAAACCAGTTGGGAATGCGCAAGCTTGCATTGCCGGGATGAACAAAAGAACTGCTTATTTCTAAAGCAAATTTGGAAAAAAAATTTGTTCGAAAAATTTGACTGGACATGTAAAATTTTTTTAAAATGTTTTTCGGGAGCCGATTCGACCACTTTGCCGATGAGATAGACAAAAAATGATCGAAGCAAAAATGTCTTAGATTTTGATGTTCTATAGGAATCCGAAAGAAAATTTTCAAAAATGTCAACAGGAAAAAAGCTACGGACATCCAGACAGACAGACAGACAGACAGACTTTGTGAATTCATAAGATGAACTTTTGTTCATCGAAAAATAGTTGAAATCACCAAAGTATTTCGCGCATGAGATGCAAACAAAAGTTTTTCTACAAACGTCATAAATATTGTTCTAAATTAAGTAATATGCTTAACTTTATGAAAAATAGTATTGGCTGCACCATTAATGTTAACATTGTAAATAATAAATAAAATTGGGTAGTGTAAATTTTTCTCACAATTTGAAAGCCTTAGTTATTGTTATACATTAATAAAAAAATAATTTCCTGGATTTTTGCCTGATTAAGGAACATAAAGGTTAAAATATAAAAATCCCATATAGTTTACATGCAGTGTGCGAAGTAAATATTTCGCACACTACTTCGCTGCACAGTGTCATAGTAACGAAGAAAAATGAAAAAAAGCGTTACTTCGCATATTGTTGTCAATGCGCGAGCCTTGTCATTTTGTGACATTTGTAGAAAAAATAATATTAAAAAAATAACGGAAACAAAGTTTTTGGGAAAATATACTTTTGACTTAGATAGTTAATTAGTGCCGTACTTTTGCATGCATAATTCTAATTATTTCATTTTAATTAAAAGCCAATACGCATCACTTGGTTGCATACGAGAAAATTATATCAATTAATGTCACATTTATATACGTGTCATCAATTTCAATAATTTGAAATGTGTTTTACAAACACTTTACGTGTGTGTAATAAAATTTTAACTAATTAAATAATAAACTGGCGTTTATGCAATTGGTGATTAGCAATTCAGGAAAATGCATAAAATAATAAAAATGTTTTTCCACTTATACACATGAAAGTGGGCTTTTTATCAGTTGATATAGTGTGAAAGTTGCATTTTCATCCCTAGTAGTAAAAGTAACTTACGCCTTTAAATTATTGCAATAAAATTGATGAACATCTGTATTACCCATGTAATACGGTCATTTGCACTGATACTAAACTAAAACAATTGTTTTCAAATTATTTTATTGTTTTAGGTTTTTATGATTTTATTCTCATTTTGTAGAAAAATAGTATTTATTATTTGAGATGAATTTGGTTTTTTGGTTCGAGAGATTGATCACTTGCTGTAGCCCATGAGCAATTTTCTCTGTCACAAAAAAAACGAAACTTTCACCTCTTGTGGTAAAATATATTATTCTAAGCTTAGATTTAATTCAATGTAATAACAAAATATTGAACACACCAAGGCATGAATTCACACTCTTTGATGAAATGCATTCTCAGTAAATCCTTCAATACCCCCGATTATAAATTTAATTTATGGTCTATATTTTGCAAACGCAACTTATCTAAATGACTGTTGCAATTCCTATTCTGATATTATATAACAGTACAAAACTATAAATAATTAATTTGGTTTGTTATATTGCAAACAATCAAATCGTGGCACACTTTAATTAGTTCACTCCCATTATTTCAACAAAATTTTACTCTAGAATCATACATCATACAATTTTTATCAATAACTTTAATTTTAATTCTAAAATTCAATTTATGTCTAAAAAATATTTTAGTTTTAATACGTTTTAGATTCAACGAGCCTACCACTTCTCCTTAATTTTCATTAATCAAATGTTCTTCAATAAAGTATAATATCACAATCGAGATGATAGTTTACTGGCAATTTAGGAAATGCATAATACGTTGACATAAACTTCTCAATAAAATTTCAAACTCAAATCTAAGAACGAACGGGTAAATACAGTTGTTAACATTGTTTCAACATACTGCGCTAAAAGAATTATTTTAAATAATAAACAAATGTATTTCGTATTATCGTATTAAAATATTAATTATTTAGATTTATAGTAGATGTTTTAATTAAATCAAAAGTAAATTAGGGTATTTAGAGTTAAATAAGATTTTTAAAAACCGTCTTAAAATTAATTTCAGGGAGTAATTAAAATATTTCATGTAAATAACATTTCATTTAGTTACAATTAAAAATATGTAGACGGACAAATTTGCATAATGTAAAATAAAAATAGTGTTATTTTTTACAAACTCATAACCGTCTGATAAGGAAGTGTTGGTACGAAGATTGAATTAAATTCGTAGTGTACGTGACAAAAGCACATTTTTGGTTTAGCTACTAAGAAACGCAAAAAGATTAAAATTATCAATGCAGGTGGCCAGACGAAAATAAGTGGGAAGTAAATATTATGAACAGCAAAGGAGTTTGGGTAAAATTTGTTTATTAAAGTGCAAATGAACTGGTGCCATAATAAAATTAGGGAAAAGAAAGAGAGCTAATTAAGAGGACACTCTCAATTTAGTCGTCGAGTTTTCAAAATGAATGAAACGGCCAGTTTGACGTTCAGCAAGTCAGCATGATTCATAAAAAGTATGATAATTAATTAATCGATAAATGTAGATATCAAAAAGTTAAAGCGAAGAATCAACGTATTAAAATAACAAATGATGTGTAACGCGTAAAATAAACAGTTACCAAATTACAACTGTGAAATAAATAAAATATATAATTTAGTTGGACTTTGTAGTTATTAGGCGTTTTGTAAATGTAACATTAAAAGTGACCAGAGAAAAACATTGCAATTATGGAAACAACCTTCTACCGGTCGTATTAAAATTGACGTAAATGTTACTTAGTTTAAATAAGATTGATGTAAACGAATCTAAATAGTAAACTAAATTTTCTTCGAGGGTACACGTTGTGAAATAAAACATTTAAAATTAAGTTTGTCTATTTTTCGTTCTTGTGTTGATTTAATTTATTATATTGTAACTATTAGCGTTTGTTTAATGAACTCAAGGTCCTGAGTGAATCAAATATTTTGATTTATCCGAGTTTAACCTACTTTGTTACATCCACAGTTTACAAAAAAAAACTAAAACTGCGGTTAGGGCTAGTGGCTGCAAAATTGGCACTGATTGCAGATTATCTTTGCTTTCTTTCAACCCCATTGCTCAGAATCTTTGTTCATTTCCATTGTTGAACTCTCAACAAATATTGTTATGTTATAAACTGGGTACGAGGTTAAAACGCAAAATGGTTTGAGGTAGGATCTTTAAAAGGGTCAATGCTTTTAGTTATAACTGGGCGTTTTTTAAGAGTTCGGAAAAACTTCATCTTTCCTACTTTGAACAAGGCTGAAATTATATCACATTTTCAAAGGACAAATAAAAATAATATGTTGCCACTGATGGATTGGTCTGGTTGACAGTCGAGAGAAAAAGTGTACACTATTAAATGGATTTCCCGCCAAAACAGGTGTTGTCCGATAATTTATTTTTTCTATTATCACGTAACAATACTATTCCTTTTCGATGTTCACTGCACCAGCACTCAAATCATTGTCACAAATAAAACATCTCAACAAATACACTTCAAGCTTTTACCGAGAAAAGAGTGACACTACCAAGGCAGTGAACAAACTGGGGTACATGCAATAAACCCGCCTTAGTTTAGGCATAAAGATACTCCCTCTTTTCTGATTTAGAAAAGTGGGAACTGAAGATTGCGAAAGACTCCAATAAAGGCTTCTTTAATGGTTTGTCAAGTCGACACCTTACAAGATAAAAAATCGCAATTTATTGATTTTGCCCCGAAACTTCAACACCCTTTTGTGTGGAAACCATACAACGTATAGTGGGGCAAAATTCTGAAATCTTCATTGTTAATGTCTTGTGAGGTGCTGAATCTAGGAAAAATGTTTAAAAAATTTTATACGCAAATCCAAGATATAGTTTATGGATTTTACGGATTTTATAAGAATAAAAAACAACTTATGTGTAGGTGAAAATTACATTATAATATAACATTATACAGAAGTGTTAAATGGAGGTCGATTAAACTAAAAGCTTCCTTTTTTTACTCATCATACAGATAAATTCAACAAATAGAACTAAAAGAACATTTGCACCGCACCAACCTAATGGACAAATAACAAATAGAACTACTAAAAAATAAAAAAAACAAATAAAGCTATTAAAGAACAAATCTACGAAACGAAAATAAATATAGTGAAATCAAAAGTTATTATCATAAAACATAAACTGATGATAAACACGAACAATAACAAAATAGAACTGTGAAGGATTTTTTTATTTAAGTGATAAAAAGAACAGAAAGCAAGGAATTTAAAATTCATCCGATGATAATGAGTTTAATTTTTCATTTGAACTACTTTCTTTCAAAGAACTAGTGTTCAGAGGTATAATAAATTTGTAGAGATTCCAACATTTCCTAAACATCTGAGAAAATGATTTAAATTTTTTGGAGGGTAGCATTCTATAGCCTTCTTGATGTTATAGACTTCCAGTCTTGTTAGACTGATAGTACAATAAGAACCTGTAAAGAAATAAATAACTTAAAGATACCAAAAATATAACACTACATAAATTTTTTTTTCTCAAACAAAATAATTAATTTTATCAAAAACACAAAAAATATGTAACTTTTACATAATTAAACGTAGATATCTGCTGGAATTTACAAGTAAAAGATCTTCGCTGGGAAACCTTGAGAACATATTCTAAATTAATAAATTAACAATTGTAGAGTTAAGGTTCTTTATTAAAACTCTGCTGTTACAAGATAAAATAGGGTTCAGATGCCCAAACACTTAACAACGTAGTCTAACTATTTTTACTACTGCGCCAGCGAAATATTTCACGAATTTTGCGCACACTTCACTAATACACTCCGTACTTCAAACTCATACAGTGGAAGATGCTATGTTCAAAAATTGTACCACGGCACACCTTCGTAAGTTTATTAATATAAAGACACTTGAGTTTACCGAAAGCAGCGAGAAGTTGACAGTGAGCATTCCCATGCCATTGCTTCTAAATTGTATCCTTTTATTTCGTGGGTGTTTCGCATTCGAGTGTTTACAATTTGCGCGCTCTAGCGGTTGGTAGTAATATGTTATTAGTTGTAGTCCGTTTGGGTGTTTGTGTATGTGTGTGTGAGTTGTGGGTGGTATGTATTAGGGGTTTGTTACAGCTCTTCATTTCTGGCCTGAAAGACGTCCCGGCTCCTGACCAGAAATGTTTTTTCTTGGCCGTCCTTGTTTTCAAAGTCGTTGGACTGGTTGTGGCGAGTCGTTTGTCGTTCCATAGAATGGTGTAAGGGCTGAAGTATGGTACGTCCCTATGGCTGTGCCTGGTTTGTCGAGCTTTTTCAGTTTGTAGGTTGAGCGGGAGATGTGCTTGGGATGCGGTATGGTCCTCTCTCTTTGGAGAAAACTTCGAGGTAATTCCTTTTGCTGCTCTACTGATAGTGTTTGTGTTTACCCATACGAGGTCTCCTGGTTAGCATTATACTTCCTTCCTTCTCTGTTTGTTTGCGTATACCTCGTTACGGTCCTATGTTTGTTCTTGAGTTAATTTCGCGTTACGGAGCGTGTCAGTCATTTTCAGCAGATATGGTGGAAATGAAGTCGTCGGATGTTCTGATTTCTCTCGCTATGTTGAGGTACGCTGCACTGTATCCCGCAGACTGATTTCAAGCTGTATTTATCGTAAACAGTATTGGTGCTAATTGCTGGAACCAGTTCCGGTGACCCGTTCCTACCAGTATAGTTAGTTGACGTTTATGGTCTTTGTTTTTTTGTTCAACTGGGTTTGTTTGTAGGTGGTAGGCTGGGGTTAAGTTTTGTTTGATGCCCAGACAGTATATCACGTGTTGCATGAGGCTGCTAACAAATTGAGTTCCATTGTCGCTGATTATTCGTCTTGGTGTTTCATAACTGTAAAAGATTTCTGCAACGAGGATTTGGGCGCAAGTTTTGACGTCGGCGTTGAAGAGTGCGAACACCTCTACCCAACGTGTGGAAGTAACTTCTATAATAAAAACCCATTTTTCTTAGTTTGTGGCTTCTGGTAGAAGTCTGAATAAATCTATGGCCAGTACCCTAAACCTTTACATTGGAACCGGTGTTTGTAGTAGGCCTGCGGGTTTTAAAATGTTGGCTTTATACCTCTGGCATTCTACGCAATCCTTGACGTAACTGAGAATATATTTGCGCATGCCTGCCCAGAAGTATCGTACTGCTATTTGTTAGTAGGTTCTTTCTTCTCGATAATGCCCTGCGGTCGTGTTGTTATAATATTCTTGCAGTACGTTTTTCCATTTGTTTTGTGGGACTACTAATTGAGGTTTTTCCGTTTTGTTGTAGGGCGTGAAACGATATAGGATGCTTTGCGTCATCAGGTATTCCCTGTCCGTCCAGTTGTAGTAGTCGTTTTTATCGGTACTTTTGAAATGGTCTATCACCTCTTTTATTTCGGGATTTTTAAGCTGGGCTTGTCAAATGTCTTTTGCGTTGCGCGTGGGTAAATCTACGCTGATGGTGCAAAAGTTGCAGTTTGTTTCTTCTTTGGGGCTGCAGGGCGGCTTGGATAATGTGTTAGATACGGCGTTTAGCTTTCCGGGAGTGTATGTGAACTGTATGCCTAAGACTGAAGAGTGAGTTTTGCTAGTCGTGCCGTTGGTGATTTTAGAGGGAATAGCTACTTTAGTAGTGATGTGGCTGCCATCCACGTAGCCCTTGAATTTTTTAATAACTAAACTACGGCTAGCGCCTCTCTTTCTGTGGAGAAGTAATTTTTCTCCGCGGGCGTGAGTAGGCGGCTTACATATTTTATCGGTCTTTCCTCTTGATTTTGTCTTTGCAATAGGACTGCTCCTAGTGCGTAATGACTAGCCTCCGTGCAAATCGTAAAAGGCAGGACCGGATCCGCTTGTCGGAGAATGGGAGCAGACGTTAACAACGTTTTCAATTGTTTTAATGCTTGTTGTTTCGAGGTAAACCAGGTCCAGGTGACTCCTTTCTTTAGTAGTTGCGACAAAGGTTTGGCTACCTTTACGAAGTCGGGCACAAATCGTCTATACAATGAGCAGGTTTGTAAAAAGGAGCTTAAGTGTTTGACGTTCCTAGGTTCGCGGAGATCTCGTATGCCGTTTCTTTGTTGTCGGTATCGATCTCTTCTGGCGTTAGGATGTGACCGAGATATTTAAAGCGTGAACATACAAAGTGACATTTATCTCGCCTCGCTCGTAATTTAAATTGCTTCATCCTTCGGAATACCAGGTTGAGGTCTTTGATGTAGTCATCCAAGGTAGTGGATAGGATTATGACGTCATCAAGATAAGCTAAGATGGACACCTTGGGGAGGTTTGCCTTGAACCGACCTTTGGAAAGTAGCCGGGGTGTTCTTTAGGCCAAACGGCATCCTTTTGAACACGAGGAGACGAAAGCAGCTTTGCCTCGGTTTTCTCTTTTGATGGCGATTTGTCAGTAGCCCGTTTGTAGGTCGGTCGTTGAGAATATGGGAGCTTTGGCAACGTGCAAAAAATCATCAATTCTTGGCAGAAGGTAGGTGTCTGGTGTGGTGACGGCGTTTAGCTTTTGGTAATCTACACAGACTGGGGTGGTGCTATCTGGTTTAGGTACCAACACGACTGGAGTTCTCCATGGGAACTCGCATTCTTAAATGATGTCGGCTTCCATCATCTAGCTTATTTCTTCTTAGAGATCTTTCAGCTTGGCCGGAGGTGCTTCGTACAGAGGTGAGACGATCGGTCTGTCTTCCATTACGTGGATGGCGTGTTACATGCAAGGAGTTGGTTCTTTCTGTAGAGCAAACGTGTCGTTGTGTAGATGCTGTAGATTTGTGGATCTACGTCTGGTAACCACGAGGGTACCGTCAGTGAATGTTCTTTGTCTTTTTGGACGTTTGGGCTTTTGCCAAAAAAGGCTCAGTTTATACATCGCTGATCGCGTAGATCGTGAACTGGCATGTTGGCGATGAACGGAAGCTGTTCTTCGTTCAGCTGGTGCGGTCTGGGTTTAAAGTTTGAAAAGAATGTGGTCGATGATTCTGGTTTGACGTTGGTCTTGGAATTTCCATGTCTTGTTGTCTATGCCAATTTAAGGAAGTCGATGCCAAGTAATGTGCGATTTCTAGCGCCAGGTAAGACTAGGAATTCGGTGGTAATCGTTCTTTCTTAAAGGGTCACTGCTGCGGTAGTCACAAATACCGTTTGTCGTTTGGTTCTCCCGTCGAGTAATGTGACATTCATATTGCGTTTTTTGAATGAGTACTTTTTCTTCATTTCATACAGGGTGTGACCAGCGATGCTCTGATTAGCACTTGTGTCTAGGTATGCGTCTGCTACTTGGATTCGTACGCTTCGGAGAAGTGCGTGACTGCTGGTGAGTTGGTATCATTTGCCAGAGTTGAATCCGATAGGTAGAAATTGATAGCGTTTTGGCATGATGTGCTTCGGCAGGTTGTGCACTAACATCTAACTACACCTGGAGTCTCGCACCCAAAACATTTTATTTTCATAAATTTATTAAATATTTCTAGAGTAGGTATTTAATTTGTTGATAAGCTGAAAACAAATAAAGATTTTTCATATTTGTGGGAAACATTTTGTTGAACAACAGCAGATTCGTATTCAGCACATTAAAAAAACATTACATTATAAATAAGTAGAACAATTACAATACAACTATCCACTTCGACCTTCTTTTGTGAATATTTTGGCCAGACTAACATTTTACCAAGAGTTCCAACAATATGTTGGTTGTATCCAGTTTTTTAATAATTGGTAATAAGCACGTGGTGCAGCGTTAGTTTGACGTTTTGACATTGTGTTTAATTAAACAATATCCAGTCCAGAAAGTTTTTAAATCGGGACAGATATGCTATTGCAATAAATATTACTATCAATATTTAAATAACTACTTATTTACTAGTTCTGTTCCGCCGCCGTTCAGTTCCAACCATCTTTATTATTTATTATTATTTACGGAAATTGACTTAAATCAACTCTTAAAGGTTATATGCATAATAATTTTTTATGTGGACAACTTACAGAAACTAAATACACACCATATGTGTTACTGTTTAGAAAAACTAATTTAATCTCTTCAAATATTTCTAGCTATTTTGACCCTACACAATTTTGATGATTATCCTGTAGAACTTAGATCAATTATATCAATTAGAAATAGCTACAAATGACGGGAGAAATAATTTAATTAGATCAAAAAGTAAAAGGAAAATAAAATATGATACAAAATCATGTAAAACTAGTTCAATCAGATAATAAGTTATTCAAACTGCATAAGAATAGAACTTATCTATACCACAAAAATAAACAGTACAGTGCATAAAGGTAAAAATGATGTGACTAATCAAAGTGCTTAGTTGAAAAAAAAATTTATGCAAACATTTTTCCTTTACGAACGGAAGTATGAATTTTATTTAAGGAAATATGTGTAGTAGCAATAGCGTCTTAGATTTTAGTTAAGTTTGTTAAGTAATTAGGGCAATAGTTCAGGAAAAAATATTATTAAGAAATGCTTAGATAGTTATCTACTTAACTTTATAAATAATCGCGGTTTTGAATAAGTAGACTAGTAGTAGAAAATAGATGAAAGTAAAGTTAAGAAAATAGATGAAAGTAAAGTTATTGATACATATGTAAGTGGAAATGTAATTGAAAAGTGTTCGCATTATCAGTGGTTTACAATAGTTAACGTTACGGTACACATACACGTAATTAAAAATTTTGAAAAAAAATTAAATTGATACAAAAATGACTTACAGTTAAAGAAAATTATGATTTAATCACGGTAAAACATCAGTTAATAAACAATAACTTTTATTCTGGATGTCGTTTTATCCTTCTTTTAGGAGATAAGGCTTATTTTATACAAAAAACCAACTTATTTGTATTCTTTTAATTCGCAACGTTTCGGGAACTTATTCTTCCAAAAAGATGTGTTCCCTTCATCAACAACAAAAAAAAATATATAATAACTAAGATTAAGCTTAACAAGAGATTAATACGTTCACAAACAAATTTAAGAATTTTCTAATTTTACAAAATTATATATCTAACCATTTCCTAAAAGAAGGATAAAACGACATCCAGATTGAAAATAAAAGGAGAAAAACAATTGTAATAATAATAACTTTTATAAAACGTCAAACTAAATACTTACGTTTAAATGTATGAAAATGCTGTAGTTTAGTCGCTATGTTGCTATGGAAACAGCATGTTTATTTTACTTTAAATCTCTAGGGGATTATAAAACTATTTTTATTCATTCGACATATAAAATGGTTCTTTGAAAAGAGAGGCTAATCTAGATACTTGAGTCCCTGGAGTGCTTAAAAACCTTTAAATTCAGGTATCAAATTACGATAAAAGTTTCACTCTTTAGGATTAAAATTATAAATATGAGACTTTGTATTTGTTTTGACTGATTTGACTCTCAGTCTTGGCTACGTTTTTCAATAAAATGATTGGTTGAATTTAATAACAAGTGTTAATATGATCTAAATGCATAACATAAATTTTATTAATACAGAAATAACGAGACGATTAAGTTGCGTGTACGTTTCCATAGAATTATCTAATTAGATCTAATAACATTTTTTAAATTTTGAATACAATTTTTATTATCTTAGAACCAACTTTTATACGCTGGATGACACTCCTTCTTATGACGTCATGTCTATAAAATCTTGGGCGACATGTGAAATTTTCCATTATTCTTAATGTTTATGACATTTCCTTTGTTCTTTAAATCATCTTCTTCTTGGGTTTATTATTTTGGTCACTTAGTTTATATTTCTATATACTTGTTAAGTATTTATTTAGCATCAACGCAACATCGTAGCAGCATCTACGAGACGATTGAATTCAGTCAACGTAATATTATAATTGTTAACATTTCATTTAACTTGCAATATAATTGGTTACAAGTTTTTTATGACCATTCAAGAATACTCAACCGTCTTCAAATCACTTTTTACTTAATGTCTCACTTTTTACTTTTCAAGTGTAAGTGCATTTACAATTTTTTAATCTTATCAACGTTTGCCACCTGTCAACCTATTACGTGCTTATCTCAATATGTAATGTTGAATCTTTTTAATTCAAAGGAAACACTTTTATAAATAGGTGTTCACATATTGCAAATTTATCATTTATAATTGCTTACAAATAAATAACTTAATATCTACTTAATTATTAATTGTAATTGTTGTAGCGACAGAGCAGCTGTGCCGACCCTGCACACACTTTAGATATTTAATGTTAGCGCGCACGTTGGTAACGGTAGATACTTAAAGGGGTTGGTACTACGGGAAACCGCAAGGACACTCACCTACAATAACACCTAAATCCGCATCAGGTGATTCCTTAAAATTTACTTCGGAACTCAAATGTAAATTTTCATTCCGTGATCAAATCGTTCTGGGGAAATGTTCTGTGTCTTCAATCACGTCAAATTTATTAGGAACAGACCTAATCGAGAAATTTAATTTATGGAACGTACCGCTCAACACAAAATGTAACCAAATTTTGCAAGTCCCAACTACAACCGAAGATGTCGAAACTAAATTTCCTCAGCTGTTTCAAGGAAAACTGGGAGTGTGTACCAAGGTTCGGGTTCGACTCTATTTGCGTCCAAACGTTCAACCTATATTTCGCCAGAAAAGACCAGTTCCCTTTGCAGTAATGGTTACAGTTGAACAGGAATTAAAACGTGTAGAAACTGAAGGCGCCATCACGCCAATCCAGTTCTCCGAATGGGCCGCTCCAATAGTGGTAGTAAAAAAAGCGAATCAAAAAATACGAATCTGTGCTGATTATTCGACGGGATTAAACGATGCACTTAAACCTCACTGTTACCCACTCCCATTACCGCAAATTTTCTCCAAGATATCATCAGGGAAGTATTTCAGTCACATAGACCTGTCAGATGCGTTCTTACAGGTCGAAGTGGATGAAGAATCAAGAAAATTCCTTACGATCAACACTCATCTAGGGTTATTCAAAGTAAACAGGCTCTCACAAGGGGTCAAACCAGCTCCAAACGCTTTCCAACAAACTATGGATAGTATGCTTTCGGGTGTAAATGGGGCAGCGGCTTACATAGATGACATCATTGTTTCAGGTGAGACAATCGATGTACATAATTATAATCTGGACCAAGTTTTAAAGAGGATTCAGCAATACGGGTTTCATTTAAAAATAGCCAAGTGTAAATTTTTCATGAATACAATTACATATTTGGGCTATATTGTTAGCGAACAAGGAATACAACCAGATCCAGAAAGATTGAAAGCAATTCGTGAAATGCCAGAACCAAACGACAAAACAACTCTGAGATCGTTCCTTGGTGCCATAAATTATTACGGGAAATTTGTCGACAATATGAGAAAACTTCGTGGACCACTAGATGAATTGCTAAAGAAGGATGTCGATTGGAAGTGGTCAGACAAATGTCAGAAGTCGTTTGCAGACCTTAAAGAGGTGCTGTCATCCAACTTACTCCTCACGCATTACAACCCGGAGTTAGAAATAGTCGTAGCAGCCGACGCATCCAACTATGGTCTAGGAGCATGCATTATGCACTCATATCCAGATGGTTCAAGAAAAGCAATATGTCATGCTTCTCGTTCATTAACACCAGCAGAAAGGGGTTACAGCCAAATCGAAAAAGAAACCTTAGCCTTGGTGTTTGCTGTTACTAAATTCCATCGAATGATTTTTGGGAGAAAGTTCATACTGGAAACTGATCACAAGCCATTATTGGTAATATTTGGCTTGAAAAATTAAATACCATTTTATACTGCCAACCGTATACAAAGATGGGCTTTAGTATTGTTAACGTACAATTTCACCATCAAATATATTGCAACCGGCGATTTTGGTCATGCGGATGTATTATCGAGATTAATCAGCGCCCATTCTCGACCAGACAATGAGTACGTTATTGCTTCAGCACAGGAATTTGAAAGGGACGTTCGACAAGTAGCAGTGGATTCGATTCAAGGCCTACCAATGACATTTAAAATGATCAACAGCGAATCAAAAAAGGACGTATTGTTTAAATTGGCCGCAATCCCACAAAATAGAAGATGTTGAATTGAAACAATTTCACTTACGAAAAGACTTATTATCTATTATAGATGACAGTATTTTGTATGGTAGCAGAGTAGTGATTCCTTCTACCTTCAGGAAAAGAATTTTAAATCAACTTCATAAGGGACACCCAGGTATGGAACGTATGAAGGCCATTATTAGGAATTATGTTTATTGGCCAAATGTAGACAAAGACGTTGAAGATTTTGTTCGGGGATGTAATAAATCTTCCTCGGTAGCAAAAACCCCATCAAACATACATTAAGCTCATGGCCAATGACAAAGGAGCCTTGGAAAGATTACACATAGACTTTGCAGGACCATTCCAAGGAGTTTATTTTTGGTCATAGTAGATTCACACTCAAAGTGGCCTGAAATATTTAAAATGACCCAAATTACGACCACAGCCACCATATCAAGGCTAAATGAAACCTTTTCTCGATTCGGAATACCACAGACAATAGTGTCGGATAATGGAACTCAATTTACAAGTTATCAATTCCAAAAATTTTGTTTGAGAAATGGAATTCAACATGTAACTAGTGCGCCATATCATCCACAGTCAAATGGACAAGCGGAAAGATTTGTTGACACCTTAAAAGATCCTTAAAAAGTTACAAGGGAGGAGATCTAACAGAAATACTCCAAACGTTCCTGCTCGTTTACCGTACTACTCCAAATAAGAACACGCCAAATGGAACCTCACCTTCGGAATCATTAATCGGAAGGAAAATTAGAACACCTTTTGATTTAATATTACCAAGAGAAAAAAACGAGGAACATCAAGAAATACGAAAATGGAAAATCAGTTCAACCTGAAACATGGGGCAACAAAAAAAATCTTTCGAGGCAAAGGATCTGGTATATGCGAAGAGGTATAAGACAAATTCTTCTTATTGGGAAAAAGGTACTGTAATTGAAAAGTTGGAAAAGTATTGTACAACATCTTGCTGGAAGATGGTCTCATACGGTCACACATTAATCAACTCCGACCGCGCTGCAAGGACAATGGAACCGGAATAATTTCACCACTTCACGAAATACTAGACGGTTTCAGAATTCAACCTAATTTACCAACCCTAAATTGGAGAACAGAAACGCATCCGTCGGATCAAAACGAATCATCAAAGATAATGGAGGAAGCAGCCGAAACCAATCTCGAATCAGTAGCAGTGCCGGATCAGATCACCGAAGAACAGGACGAAGGAAATAATGGAGAGGCAACTGTTCTACCAGCTACTCAATTGGAAGCAAAAGTCCATAGACCAGTAAGAACTTCAAGACGACCGGCTAGGTACAGGGATTTCATCCCTACTTAAAGGGGAGATGTTGTAGCGACAGAGCAGCTGTGCCGACCCTGCACACATTTTAGATATTTAAAGTTAGCGCGCACGTTGGTAACGGTAGATACTTAAAGGGGTTGGTACTACGGGAATAGAAGGACATAACCTTGTTTTTATTATTGTAAATAAAGTCAGTTATATTCGTGTGTTGTAATCGAGCGTTTCATTTGTACCTAGTGATTAATATCATCACATCGAATACATGAACTTACGCCCCGTAGCGGGGACGTAACAGTAATTAAATGAAAGTATTTCCTTAAATAAAATATAAACCAAAAATATAGGATGGTTTCAGAAAATCGTATCAAAATTAAATTAATTTTTAAACAGTCGATTTGAATAAACAATCACGGCAAATTTCCGTTAATAAAATTTCGATTTAAATTTTTTTTTTATTAAAAATGAAACTTGTTCAGTGCAGTACATTAATAGATAATTTTCTAAAAAATTAGGGCTGTAGCAAATATAGAATGTTTGAAATGAATCGTTCTGGTTCATGCAATGTGTTCTATTGTGCTACAGCTTTAATAGTTATTTATATAGGATTACTAAACAATCTTAATACAAGAATTGCTTTTATTTAGGGTCTCTTTCAGTCTTTCTGTAGACCACCCAACGAGTTGAATTGAAAATTTTAAAATCTAATTACTTTTTGTTCTGTAAAACCAACTTTAATTGTACCTCTACAAAAACATCTATTTTAATTAGCGAAATACTAAAGCTGTAGCGTTAATTATCTGTAAAAAATTAAAAAACCTTGCACAATGTTAATCCTTTCGGAGTTCAATGACATTAAGGTTTTTATTTGTAGCACATCTTTATCACGTGAAAGTGCAGCATTATATTGATTCTTTAGCGTTCTCACATTTTTTTCTTACGTTGCTACGAGCTTCACTCATAGATTATTGATTCACTGTATCAGCAACTAATAAAAAAGTCAACACAATGTAGATGTTTTAGATAAGTTACATTAATATTAATATTATAACAAAATAATTATAAACTGAAAATAACGTCCGGGTTTGATACAAATTTTCGTAAAGAGAGACTAGTTTATTTAAACAATAGATCGAAAAATAATGGCACCGAAATCAGATTTATCAAAATATTAATTATTTGTAAACAAATTTCTCAAGAAAAATTCGTTGAGTTTGTATAAGAAATATCTAAGCTTAAAATAAATAAAAAATCTGCTCAAGGCATCTGAACCTAGTATTTAGATATAAGTTGTATCTTTCATATGATGGCTAGCTTTCTAAGAAAAATCTTAAACCTGCTTAAACTATAATTCAAAATTTTAATAATACTTATTGACGAGGTTCAAGAGTTTAAGTGAATCTGAAAAGCATAAAGCGTATTAGATTAACTTGTAAATTGTAGATATTGTTTAGAAGTTCAAATTTTCCGTTTAAATTATTAGCAAAAATAAATATACGGAAAACAAATGCAAACTTAAAATGTCAACAATTCTCTAAATTACATTAGCAATTAAAGACAAACGTCACAGCACTCAACTTCTAAATCTACAATTTAAGAAAAAAACGGTCAACAAGTATTTTTAGAAAATGTACTTACTACCGTGTATAAAATTTTTATTGCAATTATTTATGAGAACATGAAGTGTTTAAAACCTTATTAAAGTTACTACTATATTTAATTTTCTTCTTTTTGGTAAGATACTGAAGGAATTTTTAAACAAAAATTTGTATTTGTTTTTTGACAATCTATTATCTTCTACTTCCTCGAAAGTCTTTTAAAGCACTCGTGTTCATGTAGCACAATAGGGTTTGAATTACTTGTTACTATATCAAGGATTTTCGTCTCACTTTATCTTTTTTTTTTTCTTGTAACCATATCTAGATGAATGTATACTATTTGTACATTAGATATTTTACTTTGCTTCAGAAATTGCAAAACTTTAGTTAAAACTTGAGAATATAATTTCTTGTCAAACATAAATTTCTTATGGTATTAAATAATAAGTAGATATATTTTATATTTTTACGTAAACAACAAATTTAAAATACATAATTATTTTGAATTAAATAATTCGTAAAAAAGTATACATAAATATTTTCAAAAATTAATTGCTACTTCAAGTGTATTAGCAAAATCATTTGTATTTGTGTTTTTTAATTTATGGTGAAATTTTGGGTCACCTAAAGTAGTAGTTTCCGCGGTTATCGTTATTTGTCCGCATGCGCCGTAAGAAATAAATAAGATCAAACAATATAACGATAACGCCAAACTTTATTTACGGCAAATGTTAATTACGTTTAGCGTGGTTATTACGTTTAGTGGGCCACCAATCTGCAAAGCGCTGTCAAATTAATTGTAAACCGTCACAAAAACAAATAGGCTAAGGTTAAAATTTTCGAAATATTTAACTAGATATTTTGAGCTGATAGACAACTTTCTCTATAGGGTATTCGTGCGTGAGTGCTTTATTTGTTCAATTTCCTCAAATTCCCCAATTTCCCCAAAAGATTATTTGTTTCTTCTTGGTTAATTTTCACCAGTAAATAATCATTAGATTATCGCAGTTAAAATCATCGCAATATTCCACAACAAAACGTAATACCACAAGTATCGTTTAAGCGTGTACATTTCTTTGGAAAGATTAATTGTGTATTCTTTCTTTACTAACTTTCTATAATTGGAAGGACTTCCCTTCTCGTAAATAATTTATATTCACTTTGCTTTATCTTGATTTATTAAACTTTTTAACGCTATTTAATTTGTTTACTTTATTTGACTTGTCGTAGTTGACTCGATTAACGAAGCGTCATTCTCATGGCGCACTTAATGGTGCGCACCACTTGTACCAACCTGCTCTTTCCGGTATGACACTAACACAATATTATGTACATGATCTAATTATCTCAATACTTGAGCTTTCTTTTAGAAGTTGGTGAAAAAGGATTCCAGTCAAAAAGACACCGTGTCATTAATTGTGCCGACGTTTTGACAGGCTAGGCCAGCTTTTTTCAAGGCAGTCTAAAGAGTTGGTGTACTATCAATAACTGAAAAAGAGTTTCTCTTTTGGTCCAGAATGAAAAACTTAAATAATCTCCACCAAAATAATATTTTTTATTCTAGACCAAAGAGGTACACCAACCCCTTAGACTGCCTTAAAAAAGATTAGCCTAGCCAGTCAAAACATCGACACAATTAAGAACACGGTGTCTTTTTGACTAAAATCCTTTTTTCATCAACTCCTAAAAGAAGGCCAAAGTGTTGAAATAATTAGTAAGAATATAAATTAATAAAGAGTTTCAACATCAATTATGAACATGGTGTTACATATGATTATTTATACAATACAAACTCAAATCATATTATGAGCCAATATTACAATATTGGATAACATAACAACAATTAATCATAAAAAGGGCCATCAATAAACCAAATTGATTTGATGTACCTACATTCAAACTATAAGCAAAGTTAAATTCATACGTATATGTATAGTGATATGGTTTCTTCTTGATTTTTTAATTGTATAATACTTTTTGCTTTTTTATAGAAGGGACAAAAAATACAAAGATTTAGTGTGATTATGGCGACGTTTCACGCTAGTTATGCTATTAGAAAAAGGAATTATCAATTCGTTTTTGATGAAAATAATACTGTGTGGGCTAAACTAGTACTGATGGAGCAATTATTCATCTCACCGGTAATCAGTTTTATCTATTTACTTATATTATAGTTATGAGTACCATTGTGCTCATAAATTTTAGTTTGACATGAGAGTTGTAGAGATCAAATTTTATAAAATATAATACCGACTCAAGATACATTCACAGTATACATACTAACGTTTAGTAGCGAAACTTTGTGTTTTACTCAAAAACGGACATACGTCAAAATGCACATTAGTTATAGAGCGTATAGCTATCATGATTTGTGTTATTAATTTAACAATATTAATTGGTATTAATTGGTAATTAATTTATATATTTGATTAACATTACTATTCATTTAATTTCATAATTATTTTTAGTTTTATCAGAAGTATACATGCTAATCTGCCTAAACGAGTTTCGGGGTATACTTAAACAATGCAAGCTGCTTATCATTACCAAAATTGCATAAATAAATAATTTTTATTATCAAGTAATGAAGCAGGGTAATTTTGATAACAGGTGATTTAAACATTATCTTTTAATTGTTGTTGTTTTTGAAGCAGGTGTAGGCATTGGGCTAATAGTTGTAATAAGCCCGAGTTTGTAATCATTATTTCAAGAATCATATGTTCATGAACGATTTAAATAATCATTAATTAGAAAAGGCGTATCTTAACCTTAAAGCTTTCGATTAGTCTAACCTATATATAATCATTTAGGAGCTAATTTATTAAGAAATTAATTATGCGGCAACTAACATTATACCAATGCACTTATCGTAGTATTTATAAAAATATTTGTTGTATATTAAAATGGCGTCAAGGTCACTAAAACATAATTCAAACATCAAAGTGCCGCCGAGAAGTTTTGTTACTGGTCGTTAGTATGTATGCGATATATTTAAAGTATGTTCAAGATTGTATCGGTTTCAGAAAATAAAGTCATTTCTAAATTAATAAAACACATTAAGTATTAAATGATACCATAATAAAAAACTTTAAAAGGTGAGGTGTATTATCCCTGGAGGTAAAACGATCCCAGCAAATTTAAAAAAAATAAGTGGTGCCATCTAGAGGTAATAGTGTCATAATGTTAAGCTTCATGTGTTTGATAGTTACGGATAACAAATAAGTTAATGTAAACAGACTTAAAAAACGGTTTGTTTTTTTTGATGCGTCTCTGAAATAAGGTAAGCACTTTTTAAATTCTTTATTAAACCTATGCGTTTGTAATTTTAAATCAGACGTGTGCACAACTGGTAAGAGTGTTGTTGGGTTTTAAAATACTTGGGAGTATATTTGTTTATCAAAAATTTTTAAGTTAGGCCAAAAACAAAGAGTACACTACACTTTATGAAATCATTTTACTTTCACCTCTGGCTGCAAAATGATTCCTTTGCAGGGTGCATTATATCCACACCTATACATATTTAGTAATCATTTTGATGAAGTGTGCAATAAAGTATTCTCCTCCTTTTACAAAAATTCTGAATTTTTTACACTTATTTTAGCTCCTCAATCAAGTGTTTTTTTTAGAGGGATCATTACACCCCACTTTCCCTTTTTAAAAAAATTCTAGTAACATAATTTTGTTGTCCTCATGATTTCACTTTTGAAATTGATCCAAAATTTGATGAGTAATGTAACTCTATGGTTACAGTGTTCTATAAAAAAAAATTATTTATTTAGATTATGATCTAAGACATTTTTTGGTAGAGGTATTTAACATTATTAACATAGTAAAAGACGTTTTAGGGGAAGAAAGAAGCATATTATGACTGACGAGTTAAGACTATCCTTCACCATATGGAGTTATTAACACCGATTAAATTTGGAACTTGATTTTCGATTAAAAAAATCCTTAATAATTTGCTTAGAAAGCGTTATTGTAAACGCGCGTACTATTTGATTCCCTGTTTATGAATGAATGTGCCGAAGATAGCCATAAGTGTAATTTCAAGTTTATTGCCAGAGAAATCTTCCCCAAAGTATGAATAAGAATATAGAAAAATAAAAAATTAGCAGAAAGTAAGCGTTTACCTCAGAACTCAACATCGGCTCGATACTAATAAACGTCAAAGAACGTATGAAATATATATGGATACTTTATAAAAAAAATATAAGAAAGAGTGTAAAATAAATATTTTTAAAGTTTCTCACTCACACCAAGTGAAAATTAAATAGAGTTTTAGAAAATTTATACTCATGGTTTCCGAAGAATTTTGCAAATTTTTTTTTTATTGTTTTTATTAATAAGATTTCAATACAATATTTAATATCCAATATTGCACACGGTTTTGTCACCTCAGTATACAGATTTATACTAATCTTCTGGGACACTATACATAACACTTACATCACAATACAATATTTAAAATGTACCATACGAATAAATAAAAATTTAAAGTTATTTTGTTTAAACGAGGTGTACCTTCTGTAGTATGCCCATGTGAAGGCGAAGTCTGCTTAAGCAAACATAAGTTAAACAAATGATGAATAGAAATTAAAAGTTTCTTATTTAAATGATAGTATTACTAATTGTAATAGGGCAAATCGGTATAATAAAATTGCAATATTCATAATGATACAACTGGTACTTAGTATTAGCTAAAATGTATTTTGTATATAACTGCTACAAAAATAAGGAAATAATTAAAAAAGGAAGTAAAAAAATCAAGATGATTCTGAAATTGCTCAATGGTAAAAGACTGACTAACGTCTGTGTAGTAGTTTTTACACACTCTTTAATTCTTATTTTGTTCGACCCGTCACTGTCAAAAATCAGGTGATTCAATGAAGCAGGGAATTAATTAAATAGCTTAGGAGCTTTACTAAACCGTCCATTGTTCACCGCTGTAATTCTATAGACTCCTCTTTCCAAATTTCGTCCTCTACCCCAGGTACCTTCTGTATATTGAACTTGGTTAAATTTGAAAAAAAGTATGTAACGATATAATTCCAGAATTTTTATCAGAGTGGTCAAATTTGCTAGTATTATCATTATTTTTAAAATTATATTTTGGGTTCTTGTAAAGGGTCAAGTGTGGAGGAGAAAGCCGAACCCCAAACAATGACATAATACTGAAGGTGGGACTGCATAAGCGCATAATATATAGACTTTAATAGATTTTTATTTAAGAAATACCTCATATTTTGAAACAAATAAAACATTTTCCTAATTTTAGAATTTACAGAATTAATATGACAATTCCGTTTTAAGTAATCATCAATTAAAGCGCCAAAATATTTAGTAGATCTGGTACGCTCTATCAATCCACACCCGCAGCACTGCATCCTCTGTCATGTATGATAAGTTTAGAATGTTGTGGCTAGTATCAATTGTTAAACGAAAAGGTGAGATATTGCATCTTATCCTTATTTAAAATAAAATTTTGATTTGAAAGCCAATAGTTAACTTTACATAGTCCAAGTTTAGCATTGAGTATTTTCCCAGGAGTTGGCTTTAAAGATAATACAGGTATCATCTGCAAATAAAAAGAGTTTACCATTTTCCAAAAACAGTCTGCACAAATCGGCTGTGTACGCCTGGAATAAATTGGGGCCCAAGACTGTGCCCTGGGGGATAGAGAACGGTGAAGAAGTGGGGAAGCTGATTGTATTCCCAGCTTTAGTTTTCTGTTCTCTTTTATGCAGATAACTTCCCCGTAGAGAAAGTGCGTCCCTAACACCCGCTCTATTCCATGCAACTAACAGCCCGGCACGTGGAACTGAGTCAAAAGCCTTGGAGATGTCCAAAACCACCACCAAGGGTTTCTGATCACTGTCCAAAGCCTGGAATTTAATTAGTGACGGCAGTAACTGCATTCTGAGTACTCACATTCAATTTAAAGCCATACTGATTTAACGAAATTGTATCGTATCATTTGAAATATGAAACTAATTGTTTTTTCCTACTATTTTCGATATATTAATAATCATTAAAATCGGTCTATAATTAAATGTTTTAGGTTAGTTCCATACGGTTACAATTCATTAACGTACAAGAAATTAAACAATGCATAGGTGTTTCAACCAAAGAAAAATACTTTACCTAAGTAATATTTTTAGACACGTGTATCACTTCGAAATCCAAAATTTAGAAAGGCAAATGTTTTTCGTTAATTGAGTTGCCTAACCAACAAGACTAGAACCTGTATAACCATAAATAAAATTCCTATTTTATGCCGGCGCAAGAGGATCTTTAAAGAAGTTCTTAATTAATTTTGCCAGGTACCGCCAATGCTTTGACAGCAATGATGACTTGCAACGGATTTAAGCAAGCCAGAACCCTAATAATAGGTTATTCTAGAGCTTGTCGAGATTAAGAGTCCACAATGGATATTACGCATTAGAATTAACACCCTAACCCATATATTAAAAATAATATTCACGACAATTTTTATAATTATTGTGTTTTGGCAATTAGGAGTCGCATATCCACAATATCCATAACTACAAAAATTTTTTTAGTAAGGAAAATGAACAAATAAGATCGAACGTTACCCGCTTAATTTTTAATTGTTTTTATTAAAATTTGTTTGTATAAAATTTTTATTACGATACGCAAAAGCATTTAGTTATCTATAACACTTTTGAGAATTATGCAGTAGAAATTAATAACATGTCTATCCACACATTCGCTTTAATACTGCTATTAAGTCATACTCGAGCTCTCGTGATAACTACTATACCTCAAATTTTCAATTATTTGTAAACAAACAATATAATTTGCACTAGACAAAGCCAGCATGCTACGCATGCGTTAAGTCACAAACATAAATTAGCTTCTAAAGAGCAGACAGTCATGAACAATAATTAGCACTTACATTAACATTCATCAGTTGAGTAATCAATATGAATGCAGAGTATGTACTCCATGTGAATTCGTACAAATGAGTCGAGAGTATTCGGGTGTGCGCTCGCAACGAATCGAGAGTAGATGAGGACGCACAAACGACATAACATATTAATATAGAAGATATGGATGTAGTCCAAATAGAAATTATTTATTAAAAAAATATTTAGAAGCGGATTTATTGGCTCGACCGTTTTAACGTAATACAACAAAGTTTATTTAGGTGAAATTGACTGTTTGGTTTGCATAACGCTCGCAGTTACGCGTGTGTGAGTCATCAAGTCCGTGCATACGAAGATTTTTTTGGGTGAAATTGAATCCTCTACAGCTAAACCATTCGAAAATTTGCAAAATTACGAATATTTTGATTTTTATTTGTGTTTTTACGTAATATGGTTCCGGAGTTATAAAATTACAGTATTCGTATAACAATGTAAATTCCTTAAAAAAATTTTTAAAATGATAAATTTTTTAAACATTATGTGATAGGGTCATAAAAAGAACGTTTTTTTAAATTAATTTTTTTATCTGTTATAATATAGAAATTATGACCGTTTCAGTTTTTGAATGAAATTTTGTCGGAAACGTTTTTCGCTTATAACTTTTGAAAATACGCGAGGTTTAACAAAACTGAAACGGCCAAAAAATTTTGTTTCTTTATCCGCGTATGATGCTTTTTGAATTTTGAAAATCGGTCCGTAAATAAGCGAGTTGTGGTCAACTTACGGCTCAATTTGTTTGAAATTTTTTGACTATTTTTAACATTTTTTTAACCTCGAAGATGCCCTCGTACTAAAAAATTTAAATCGAAAAATAAAGACACATCTTTCGTAAACTCGAAACTTTTTCGAAACGAAAATATCTTAAGCCGTTCTAATGTGAGACGAATTTGAAAAAGGTTGATTTTCGTATAGATTTGAAAATGAATCGAGAGTAGGTGTGCGTTCACACTAACGACATAACATATTAATATAAGATTATGTGATTAAAATTGTTGATATGTTTTATTTCCACGTATTATATTTGTATTTAATACTCATTGTACTTGAATAAAATAAAAGAGGATTTATAAAATAATATAGTATTAAATAATTTAACAAGCCAAAAAAATTTGATGACGAAAATTTGTTTTCAATTATTAATAAAAGTATAAATATAACCGCATAAATATCTACCCTTGTTTAATATTAATAACAAACACGAGCAAATTTAAATATCAAGCGCAAATGTTATAAAAGGAAAAATAGTAACGCAAGGTGTATGCTTACTTCCTGCAAAAGTTGCTGTATAAACTGGCTTTAAAATTACATATGTTTATTTTGGGAATATAAACACGATCAAAGCATAAATAAATCTAAATCATACCATTGATATAACCCAAAAACCCTAAAACAACTTTAAGAAACAAAACATTGTATTATTATTAAGTACCTTATTACATTTTTTGTATAATATTAAATATTCAATCATTTTATTTTATTGACATTTTCTTTAAAAAAATTGATAAATGCATGTTTAGATTGCGAACCCGAAACAGTACAATGAGAACGGTACAAATAAATTTTGATACTAATAATTTAATTAAGATAATACAAAAAACAGACAGCTAATTCGTTTCTAACAATGACAACACATAAACTGTCCAGGACTTTTACTGATATAACTAATTAATCGAGGAAAACCGACTTTTAAAGTGCATATCGTGACAGAAATCAGATATGTATATCGTTTTATCCGACCTTGGCAATAAATAAGTTGAAAACAAGAGTCTATAAAGGCCAAACTATCAAACGCTACTATTATACACGTTAATTTTTCATGATTATTTATGCAAATGAAAGAAATTTATATTAATAATACACCAAAATATATCATGAAAGCAAAAACCTTTCGCGAATTATGGTTTTTGATCACGCTTTTGAAACGAATTATCTGCACTGCGGATAACCTTCGATGCAATAGCCTAATTTCAAAGTAAACAATAATTATATTTTTCTTGGTTTCCGTAAACAAAGTAATAACTTTGGTGTCTTGAAAGCGTTGCAATCTAATTTAATCCCATCTAATATTCGCTTAATTAGAGCAGACCGTGAATATTGAGGTGAGTCTTGTTTGTTTCATATGCTTAATAGGAGGTGAATGCTTATTCGTTGTAAAAGGTTTAGTCAGAGAGAAAAGCTTTTAATCAGACGTGTTCGTTTAACAAGAAAATCATCTTCCCAGGCGGAAATATTGCGCTTCTGCAGTTTAAATAAAGTAGCACAAGTCTGAGTCAGAAAACAATTTGTAAAAAAAATGGAGATTAGCAACATAAATATGTAAATCATAGAGTAGAAGTATGTAATTGTGTCTGCATCACTTTGAATTATAATAATACCATTATACGTGCTTTTCATAATATGTCTGGTATAAATATATAAAGAGAGTGAATAAATTAAGTCAACAACTTTACCTTGAAACTATACAATATTCTGCATGATCCTTTTATGAATTTCGATTACTTATCAATCAATCAATTCGCCATTTATACCTAAAAAGTGTGGAGCTTTGTTACACCTCGTACTGGTCTTAAAATTTCATTTCCGCTGCTTGTAATATACTCTTTAATCTTTGTGTCAGCATCCAAGATTTACTACAAAAGATTAATATTCCTGGAATATAACTTTGTTTACTTTTATTGCTGTGAATAGTTTCTTTTTATTTATAAAAAGCTAGTACTTAATGCATAATATGTATTTAGTGCTTTTTTGACTCTGTTGTATATTTGTACATCTTGTCCGTCAGTATTTTCTACATTGATTCCTAAATACGTGCTTAATTAATTCATCTTCATACCAGAGTCGTCAAATGTGTTTTTCAAAATGTTTAAATTGTTTTGCAGATATTTTCCCTTCCTTGAATTTTAGAATTAAAAAATCTACTTCAAATTTGCTACACAGTCGTTAAATTCTATTTTGAACAGTTTTTTTAAGTAACATTTTTTTCGGATTTCCTCAAAAAATCCAATTAAAAAATAAAAATCGAATCAGGGCTTTGAAGTTTTTTACGTTTACTCAGTTTTTTATTCTAAACAACTTCTCTTAATAACATGTCCAAAGAGCACTTTACGATTGTGCAAAAAAAGTTTTTTTGACAATTTTCAAAGACACCCTTGATTTTTTAAAACTAAAATTATATAAAAAATTAGTTTCCAACCAAGCAGAGCTTTAAATTCAATTCAAATATTTTTTGTCTTTTTTAATACACGACCAAACAATCGGGGACACACTGTATGTGTTGTGCGTGACAGTAGACACATGTACACTCATGAAATTTAAAACTTGGACACCACAATTTCTGTAAACAAAAGTTTGTACATTGTGAAGCGGGCTTAAGGGTATCATTTACAATTCTAACAGCAGGTAGTTTCAGCAGGGGTTATCTTATAGAAGGAATAAATTTCATAAGTGTACATGGGACCTAAAGTTTAACGCTGATTCCAAACGGCTTAAGGTTGAAAGGTTTACTAGGCAATTAGACTCTTGTTGGTTTATCATTGCCTTGCAAGAGAGTACGGCCGAAAAATTCGATATTTTACACCGGGAATTGAACCCGAGGTTCTTGCTTTGCAGGTAATGCATTTAACTGCAGAGCTACGACCGCACATTTAAAATTAATAAAATCGGTTAAATGCAGTTGTATCTTTTCTAAATTTAGAATTGTTTTTGAGTTATAATTTTAGGCGTTTCTTTGGATTCTACTTAACCAATACTGCTGGGAATTTGATTTTAGTTAAGCGACATGGAAGTTAGAAACTTTCTTCTGCGGCCGAGGGCTACAACGAGGCTAACTTCCAAAAATAGTAGTAGTAGCTAAATTGTTGGCCCTAGAAGATGATTCAGCTATACCTTCCACTTCTGCTATGTCGTTTACTTGCGACCGCTTCTAAACTCACGGAATATTTTAGTTTAGTAGAACTCTGGACATTCCCCTAACAATAGGGATTAGCACTAATCTATGAATTTAAGAAATATCAAATATCAATATAAACTATGGAAATAGCTTCATTATTATCTATAAAATATACGCCGAAAACCAAACTTTGAATAAAACTGACAATGCCCTAAAAGTTATAAATTAGGCGAATTTTGGCACCCTTTGTTGTTATTACCTAGACGATTTATAGTTATACTTTTTAGATTTGTTTTTTTTATTTTTTCCTTCACTACTCAACGGGGGATTGTTTGGAATAAATTTAATTTAATATTAGATGTGACTCAACTTCCGAACTTAAAAAGTCTTGATCAAGCTCACACACGAAAGGGCTAATTAAAACCAGGTTAGTGGTTTTTAAATTTTATCCCTCCATCTTAAGGAATCCTTACAAGGTTATTGATCTCTTATCAAGCACATTGTAAACTTACTTAACTAATCACAAATTTAAGAAAGAATGAAAATAATAATTAAAAACGTTAAAAATAGGAATAACTCAAATAATAAACATTATACCTAAATGTAGATATACCGGGAGTTCGTTCTCAAAGTCGAACATAGGAATCTAACATAGTTGTTACACCACGAAACCTGAAGATCAAGTACGCGGCACAACAAATGCTCAGGCTAACCCGTTGGCGAGAGAGTGGATTTAGATTTGTCTCTCACTTACCTTTACGAAGACTAAAGGTCCTTAATTGAGTCACAGTCGGGATTGTCAGGCGCCACCCTAATCTTTGAAATATTTAAATCAAATGTTCACCAAAGAAAATGGAAAAACGTAAACACTTGAAATAAAAGAATAAATAATTACGACCGGTATTCTATTAAACTAAAATTCTACATCTTTTTTTCGACGCTTGACCAACAAAAATAAGAAACATGCAAGACGGCCAAACTACCCCGGTACCGGGCGAAGAAACAGATTTTTAACCGCTTTCCTAAAACTAGTACACATTTGTGGGTAAATAAACGAAACGAGTTTTTTTTTACTGTAACATCAACTCGAATGTAACATGCCCTGGACTCGGTTTGATCATTTTTTTTACCATTGAACATGATTTTAAAGCTAACACGTAATTTAAAATAAAACACAATATAAAAAATAAAGATACCCTAAACACTGTCTTTTTTTTTTTTTTTTTTTTTTCTTTTTTATAATTTTTTTTAAATTATTATTTTTTGAAAAAGTTATTTTTTTTTTTTTTAGTTTTGAATAAATGAATAAAGTATTTAAAAAAAATTAATTTTTTTTTTAATTTAATTTTTAAGAGGTTTTTTTAAAATTATTAAAGTAATATTTAAAATAAATAAATAAAAAAAAAAAAATTAAAGGAAAAATTTAAAAATAATAAAAAAAATAATAAATTTTTTTAAAATAAATAAAAAAAAAAAAATAAAGGGGAAAAAAAATATTAAAAATAATAGAAGAAAAAAAATTAAAATAAAAATAAATAAAATTTAAAAAAAAAAAAAAAAAAATAAAAAAAAAAAATTTTATAAGGGAAAAAAAAATATTTAAGTTAAAAAAAAATTTAAAATAAAAAAAAAAAAGAATAAAGGAAATAAAAAAAAAAAAAAAAAAAAATATAAATAAGAAAATTAATAAAATAAAAAAAAAAAAAAATAAATTTAAAAAATTTAAAATTTAAATGAAGTTTTTTATTAAAAAAATGTTATTATAAATGTGGAAAATAAAAAGTATATTTTTTTTAAAAAATATATTTTAAAAAAAATAATAAATTTAGAAATAATTAATTTTTTTTTTTTGTTTATTAAATAAAAATATTAAATAATTAAATTAAGAGTTTTTATTTTATAAAATATGTTTAAAATATAATAAGTTTATATTTTTTTTTTTTTTAATTTATATTTTATTTTTTTTTTTTTTTTTTTATAATTTTTTTTTTTTTGTTTTTTTTTTTAAAAAGTTATATTTTTAAAATTAATTTTGTATTAATTATTAAAATTTTTTTTTTTTTAATTTTATTTTGTAAAAAATAATTTATTTAAATTTTTTTTTTAAAATAATTTTTTTTTTTTTTTTTTTAATTTATATTTTTTGTTTGGTTTTTATTAAATTTTTTTTTTTAAAAGAGGTTGAATTAATTTTTTTAGAGAGATTTTGTTTTTTTAAATTTTTTTTTTTTTTTTAAAAATTTTATAAAAATTATTTTAGAAAATATTTTTTTTAAAAAGAAAAAAATAATTTTAAGGAGGTTTAGATAAAAAAAAAAATTTATTTTATAAATTAAGTAAGTTTTAAAAAATAAATAAAAAGAGAAAAGGAGGGAGGAAAATTTTTTTTTAAAAAATTAGAAAAAATTAATAAATTAAAAAAAAATTAAATGTTTTATTAAATTAAAAGGAGAAAAAAAGAAAAAAAAAAGAGTAAAAAAAAAAAAAAATAAAGTTGAAAAATTTAGATTTATTTTAAAAAATTTTATAAAATATGTATTAATTAAAATGAAAATATTTTTGGGGGGTGTTTTGAGGAAAAAGAAATGATTGTATTGGAAGTTAAAAAATTAGAAAAAAAATGTATAATAAAATATTAAATAAAATTATTAAAAAAAAATAAAGGAAAAAAAGAAAATTTTTTGAATTTTTTTTAATTAAAATTGAAAGTAAAAAAATAAATAAAAATAAAAAAAAAATAATAGGTGGTTGTATGGTTAAAATTGGAAAAAAAAAAAAGAAATTTTGTAAAAAAAAAAGAAAAGAATAAAAGTATAAATTAATTGTTTGATAAAAAAAGTGAGAAAGGGGGGAAAAAAAAAAGGGAAAAAGGGGTGTAAAGGGTTTATTTTTGTTAATAAAAGTTATTTTTGTAAAAAAATTTAGAAGAAAAAAAAAAGATGAAGGGAAATGTATTAAAAAAGAAAAATAAAGTTAGTAAAGTTAAAAAAAAAAAAATTGTTAATTTTATAATTTTTTTTTGATGTAAATAATTGTTTTATTGTTGTAAAAATGTGTTTATAAAAAAGAAAGTAAAGATGAAGAATATTAAAAAGAATAATGTAAATATTTTAAAAAATAGTGAAAAAGTTTTGTGTTAAAAGTTTGTGGTTTTGTAATGTTTTGTATGTTTTTTTTATAATTTATTTCACCAAACGCAAACTCACATTCAAAAGCACGGAAGTTTCTGAAGTAATCAAGTAGAGTACTTACAGTTGGAGTTTTCTTCAATCCATTACTCGAAGAAGAATCCACTCGAAACCATTTTGCTAATCCGAAGATCTCGATCTAATGCTTCTTGACGGTATTGCATTACTCTCTTAATAATTCGCTGAATCAAAAGGACGTCAATTCATCCGCTACGCGTTTATTTCGATTATTTAAGTAAACCGAACGATACTCTCTTAAGGGTTGCGAAACGAAAGTTTTTTTTATTTATGGTACACTTAATTTTATCATTGCACTCGCGCCTCGATACTTACACATAAACGTACACTTTTTGGCACCTACGGTACTTAGGCGGTAGTTTTAATTTTAGTTAAAAACAACATTAATCTGCGCTATTCGGTACATGTTTCTTAACTACATGTCACTTGTCAAGAGTCTGCTTAAAAACTAAATTTAAAAACTATTAACAATCATCAGGTAGTGGAGTCTTCCCTCTTATCATTTCGTACACAAAGAACATTACAAAAAATTAGCGCGCCAACATTTTCTTAGAAATAATAAACAAAAATTACTTTTTAGAAATTAGATTGTGGGTACGAATGTGTGTTATTCACTTAGTCAATACAAGTCTTTAATTTAATTCATAAAGGCGACAACCACCGAGCTGTTTTCCTAGAAATAAACAAAGTAACTTTTGAGATATCAAAACAAACTGCGACATATGTTGATTAAATTCGAAGAAATCGAGTGTAAAAACTATTGATATATGCATTTAATAAAAACTCTAATTGCGTGAACGTGACGAAAACGCGATTCTCTACACCAACTGATTTAAACAACAACAAAAATATATCAAATGACAAAAACAATATTCTAGCAAACATGAACAGGAAAACACACGTGCATTGCAACGTAAAAGAAATAATTTATAACTTATAGTATAATCCAATTCAAAAGAGCTTTTACTAACCAAAATCATTTGCTCATACAAAAAAACAATGTTTCACCCAAGCAGAGGTGACATGGTAATGAACGTTTTTGCTAATTGTTGCTCGCCAATTTAACTTACAGAAAAGGTAATAGTTTCAATAGAAAGATGCGATTCAAATAATACTACTACAAAGATTAAAAGTACAATTTATTATTTTAAAACACTAACTTAACACTATCACACTTTTTAAATAGCATTAGCCTTGATTATAAAATTTGACAACAAATGTTTGTCATATTGTTTTTGTGTCAATAAGAATTTGACGTTAAACCGCGTATAAAAGTTTATTTATGTTATAATGATAAATTATATCAACGAAGAAAGGGTTTTTATGGCGAAAACCTTTTATAGTGGCGTTAGTTTCAGGAGAGTTCAAAATTTGTTTGCCGTTAACTTTAATACTACAATACCATCCATCAGTACTATTAAAAAAAATTTTTTTTATCAACACGTTTAATAAATCCTCGAATGAAATGTCAACAACACAATTACAATTAAAACAACTATATCTTTAAACTAAGGTAAAAGAACTATAAATTATTATATTCATCCATGGGCACCAACTGAGGTAAGGTGCCTGAAACACTGGCAGCGTTTCCACGTTGTGTTGCTAAGAAGATCCGTTAATATACGAAAAATTTTGCTTTGGGTTTGCCAGTTTCTTTGTTAAGCATAGATCCTAGGACGATAAAAAAAATGGTTTTCTTGACACCGTGGTCCAAATGTTTCAAAAGCGAGTCCTTTGAATAGAAAGTTTGATGATTTCAGGTTCTCGTATTTGCTGTGCTTACGCTTGCAGGCCGCTTCTGCTGCTAGTCCGGCTTTGGAAACCGTTTGTGACAGATAACTTGCAGCAAGAGTATCTACACAAGTTACGTCTCAAATTAGTCGTTGTCCTTTCTTCCAAGGAACGAGGGTCAATCCATCAGGTCGCTTTCCATTGTCACGGCTAAGGCCGACTGGTTCCGTGGTAGCGTTTACGTGGATTGAAACTAGAAATTTTTTGACTATTGAATTCAGTTCAGTGTGCCTGGAGAATCGACTTTTGCTTTTGCTGCAGCTCAAATCATGTAAACCAAACTCGTCAACTGTGTTTCCACATTCACATAAATGAGTTTGGAAAAGTTTGCAACCAAGTCTAATCCCAACACAGGTCCTGAAAAATTGATTATCCAAAATTGTTCCAATATTTCGTGAAGGAATTGTATGAAGCCACGACCCTGATTCTGGAGACTAAATTGCAATAAATCGTGCGCGATCCACGTCATTAGTGAAGTTCAGTTGATCATTTATGATTTTGGCAATATTAAAATTATCCCAAATTTTCTGAGAGTTTGTGACTGGTGGAATAAAATCATCGTGACAGGATTTCCATGCTTTGGTAGCTTCATCAAGAAAATAAAGTTCAGAAACTATATCCTTAGTCCCGTTTAGAGTAGATAAAAGTTTCTGTACCGAATTGACTGATGAAACAAATGGAGGAAGCGCTATGTCTGCGATTTTTCTCACACCTAGATCACCGCGAGATATAGGCAGAGAGGCCAAAGTCCATTGAGTTTCTTCAAGTTCCAAATTGAGAATGTTTTTTAAGCAGAATTTTATCGAGAGGTCAATCTTAGCTATAACATCCGGAAATTTCCAGAATTCTTGATTAAAATATACGCAATATGAGCATTTAAATTAGAAACTCTCGCAAAGAGATTATTGGTTGATTTTGATTTCTCTTCTGTGTAACTTCCGAAAGTCTGAATTGAAAGGGGTGATCCTAGAAGCGATAAATTTTCTGATGTTAATATTTTTATTCCTGGGGCAAATTCGTCAAAGTTTTGTAAGACTGAGTGAATTGCCAATTGGAAAAAGTTCACATTTCTCTGAATTCACTTCCAGACCAATTTTTTTAGCTTCCAGTATTATTTTTTGGAAATCCTCCAAAACTGTATCTGGGTCTCCTGCCAAGGTCGCATCATTGAGATATCAAAGATTGAACTCAGATTTCATTTGTAAAACGATAGGATGGATAGCGAGACTGAAAATCATTGGAACACAGGGGTTTCCTTGTTGTGCACCGACAACTGAAGAAATGACATGATCCTGAAAGCAGAGGTTGAAAGGTAATCTGTAGCACTAGTTGAGAAACGGGTAGAGCTTGGGTGTATGATTCAAAACTTTATTTAAAATGATGTCCCGTTCCAAGCAGTTAAATGCATTACGAAAGTCGACTTTGAGGAGAACTTTTCCGACATTATTTGTAGAATGGATAAAAGATGTGGAAAAAAGTAGTTTCGTGTGTGTTTGGCCGCCATTTTAGAAGTAAGACGTCTAAACGTATTCCCGACTGCTATAGGTCTTAACCCACCATCCTTCTTCCTGAGTGCACAAAGTGAAGCACCATAAAATAATTTACAAAATTTCGACGGAAGTTTCCCAGCTAAAAGAAAAGTGCATAACTTTATAATTGTGGTTAGTGCTCGATGACCAGCTTCTCCAGCGGATACTGAAATTATGTCCTTGAGGTACTAGGGTCTTAAACCATCTAGGCCTCCAGCGAATCCTGCTGCAAAAGCATTAATGAAATTTCTCACATCGTCTTCATTTACCGTTAGTGTTTTTGTCTCAATGGGGTGCATTTCTGGGAAATGTTGTTCACGAGACGGACTGGGGTGCTTTTTTAAAATCTCAGTAATCGTATCCTCATCAGCCTGTGCCAAAGTATCATCTAAAGTAATTAACTTCATTGCTCCTTTAATGTCAAAATCGCCCACTTTTTCTTTAATCCTTTTCCATAAACTGCAAGGCTTATCCTTCCTTTGGAACAAATTTCTGGTTAATCAAATTTCGTTTAATAACGGAGGTGATGGAGCCGTCAGTCTTGTCAATAGGAAGGCAGAAAGATTTATACGAAGAAAGAATTAAATCCGAGAAGGATTTCTCGTTCAAAGTAGATAGAAAGCAATTGATGAGAGATGTTAGTCTTTCTGCTGCGAGGAGTCTTGCTGCTTTGGGAATGCGTCTTATAGTTCTAATTGACTTTCTGAAAATCTAAAGGGTTTCCGAAAGGGGTCTTTCCGTGACTGACGGATCCACATTCTCGACGTTGTGATATTTCTAGAGGTGTTGTTGTAGCTTATTTTTATCTTTGAAAGTTTTTTCCGGAGAAAATGGACAGGGGAGACGAGTGCTAATTAAATTACTGCTGACTGTAGCTGTAATATAACAAGGCTGCATGTCGTTAAAGCTTTGGGAATATAATCAAAAATTGCTGGATCCTTTAAAGGTTTTGAAAACTGTCCTAGAAATGTTCATACATTTCTGGTGGTACCCCTGGTCACAACGGCAGCATTGGATCATAGCAGAGTTTTTTGTCCTATCGTTGCAAACGCAGTATTCAGGATGTCGACTTAAACGATAGGAGTCTGATGGGACATCTTCCAAAGCTTCTTGTGCTTCATCAAGTTCAGCAATATAAGTTGCGTCAGCAACAGCACCTACAAGAGTCTCCTTTGCGGCAGACATGTCTACTGTTCCACACGTACGCACCGCCAAGTAAACTTTTCGCCTTTATCACTTTGTTCTTGTATCAAAAGGGCTACAGCGTCGTCTTCCCCCAAGTAAACTCTTCAGACATCTGCTGTATTAGCAACTAATCAGTTCTTACCTGGAATGCACGATTCTTATGCTGTTAAAGACGCTGATTACTATGAAGATGACTGCTTCTCCAAAATCTCGCTTTCTCTCTCTATTTCCTGTTTCTTCTTGTATTCGTAAACACAGAGAACTCGCAGTGATTCAATTTTATGGATGTTGCTAGTCAACACTAATAAAATTCTTAGTAAAAGAGGTTGTTGTAATGAAGTCTATTTTTATCCTCCTCACTCGCTTTATATTAGCGCATCAAACCGACTCTATAATCTTTGAAAATTCAAAGCCTCAAGGATTCTCAAAAACAACGAAATTCAAAACTCCAGAAAAAAGAAAACACTACCAAACAAAATTTACCCTTTACTCTAACAAAATTTAAAATTGTTACTGAAAAAATCTTTAGATTAAACCACAAAAGTAACTTTTAACTTTTGATAGAACAACTTTCAAACTTGACAAATTGACAGTTACCTTTTTTATTTAAAAAAATTGAATGATGTGCAAACATTTTGCAAAAATCGGTAAAGAGAGGTGGTATGTAATAATGATTTGAACAAAATAAAATGTTCTAAAATAATAATCATATCACAGGTAATCGACAAATTGTTGACCGCACAGAAGAACGTGTTTTGGCGATGCTGAATGCAGATGAAACATACAAATTGCGGCAAATTTCTGTTGAAGTTGGTTTGTGCAAGTCGCATGTATGGAATATATTTAAAGAGCATAAATATTATCCTTATAAGCCACAATGACATCAAGAGATTTTTGCTGTAGACGAGGAAAGTAGAAATGAGTTTTGGTATGAAATACAAGAGCGCCCGAACAATGATCGCCGGGTTTTGTCGTCAGTGTGTTTCACCGACGAGGCTACTTTTACTTTAAATAACGAACCAAATGTTTAAAACACGCAATATTAGGCTCAGAAAAACCCAAATTTCCACCAAAAAGTTATTAATATCTGGGCTAGCATTTTTAATAATAATATCCGCCCATTTGAAATTGAAGAAAATTTACACATTGAGTTATTTGCCCTTCCTACCTTCACAAAGAAGGGGTCCTACAAGACCTTATTTATTTAGTAAATTAATTTTTGGACAAATACTTACCTAAAGTATATTCAATTTTTAGTTAGGTTTTTAACATGAGTAAATTTTGTAAGCTTAGCGTGTAGTTATCATTGAACAAATCATGAACACCAACACAAAACGTGGAAGTTATCTTAAAGTACAATTATAAATGTAGTACAGTTACGTTGAAATGCCGCAATAGAACAAAAATGTTGCTTGACATGAGAGTCGAAATTTAATTGAGACTGTATGGCATATGGAATTTTAAAGTATCGTAAATACACTACAAGTTAAAGTAAACACGTTGTCACAAATTTCTGAAAATACTTTACATTATTCTAAAACTTAAATATAACAATTGCCTAACGAGACAAATTTCGGAATTTTAGCCTATTCAAATTGTTAATTAATTTTTTTGCAATGGTGTCATATAACGGGTGTCCGAACAGGAAGTATTTACATTCTAAATAAGATGCGTAGTATTTAAAAATTCAACAATTTATTAACATAAACATAAAGTAGAAATAATAATTTATAGAAATCTGTACGTAGTATATAAGGTGCTGGCTGTGCACTTTTCAACATTGCGAAATATAACCAACCAAATCAAACAGCAGCCAGAGATAATTTCAGAATTACGAACGGCACCTACATACACGTGTTTCGCTTTATTTAAGGCTCATCAATGTAGGGTAGATTCCACGCAAGTCTACAATAAAGAAGAAACCTCAAAATTTATATGTGGAACAAGTCCACCCAGACTCCTACTGCACACAGCGATTCTTTTTTTAATTTTTTCGTTGACTTTATCACGCATATGCAAGTCAATTTCGGCAATAGCGGCACGATGATTGTTTCTTAATTTATCGATTGTCTGATTATTTTTGTCTTGCATCCCCAAGTTCTTAGGGCACCCTATAAAATTTCATTTTTAAATTTTTCATAGTCAACAGTAGTAGTTACGAAAAGTAAAATTTATAGTCAATCGCTTGTTAGATTATTTTGACATGTATTTTGAGAGGTGACAACGATGTTTTAACGTCGGTGACATTCGACGAAAAGTTTTTTCAATTTTTTTTTTAAAAGTTTTTGAATGTAAGACGGAACGAAACATAATTTTGTATAACTTACGTAATCACATTCGGTACAAAACAAAAATTGTGCGTTACGTTACTGGTTACCTAAATATCAATTTTGTTAACTCGTTTGACAGCTCTCCGACAGTTTTCTTTTTAAATTTTGAGTGAATACTTTTTACATTTTTCGCACATACGTACGGTATAATCATATATTTTAAAATGTCTAATTACAAAAAGTATTGTTGTAATTAGTCTGGTAATCGCATAAGCAGAACATTTAACAGTAACTCGTCTTCAAAATTAGTCTTATTAGATATACATAACTTTTTTATTAAATTATTGTAATATTTAGTTGTAGAGAGTATGTATCGATTCATAAAACAATACATAAATTAATTGCATTGCATGAAATCACTGAAATGATCATGCCACAATGAAATAAATATTTCCCAGTTTCTAAATCCCATTTTCTTTACCTTTTAAATTTTGTATTTACGCTCACTAATGAATTTTATTTTTAAAACGTTTTAAATAATACATTTTATTTGTTTACTTCGTTTAAACATTTACCTAAAAATCAATTCAACCGTTTTGCTTGCTATTAAAAGTTGGATCGATTTTGCTCAACTAATGTACGATGAAGTAATTTTTTATGGCAACCAACATAAATTCTTTTATTTATTTTCGTAATGTTGACATTTCAGCTAAATGTCACTTTGATATTTTATTAAAAATGTATTTGATTTATATTAATATTTTTTATTGCGTTTTACTTACGTTCACGGATAATAATTTTTTTATTAAAACCATGTAATGACGTTAAAGTTTCAGAAAATTAAAAAGCACTTAAAAAATCCCATTGTATTATTCATAAGAATTTTGCATAATTTCGTTTATTTACGATGCTTCGAAGCAGTTCAACTTAGAATTAAGTGCATAAAATTAAAATTAAATTACTTACTGACATTCTGTTTTATTAACGATTTTGGATTGTGTTTTTATTTAATAAACTCAATGGGTTTGGGTTGAAGATTAAAAGTACTCTTATTGATCGAATTCAATTTGCTTCATAGTAGTTTAATCTAAGCGAAACCATTTGCATGTATATACAACACAGTAATTCCTTAAAAGCATTTCTGTTCATTGCTAATAACCGAGGCGTTTATTTAATTTTAATATCTGGTGAATTCTAAAAATGGACATATTTTATTTTATTTGTATTTTGTTATTGAAACATCATGCAATTGTTCATTAAATGAGAACAATTATATTAGATATAAAAGACCAGCTTGAAGAAAAGATTCATTGTTTTGATCAATAATAATTTGCTTTGCTTTATTCAAGAATTAAATTTTTGGATTATTAAGCACAAAAATATAATGTGACTTTTCGTGTTTTTATAACTTTAGTACATTTTGTATTTATTAAATGTAGCAAGAAAAATTACGACACAAAAACCTTCCAAATGTAATACTATTAAAAACGTAATTAATTTGTAATTTTTGTCAAAGCCCTGATAAATGTACGTTCTATGTAAAATTTATTGGGCAACAGATTGATTACTAAATTTTATGGTTAACTACCTAAATTGGAAGTATCAACTCAACCAGTATCTGAAAATAATTAATGACAGTTATTTTTTCAAACGAGGCTTTATGTTCCATCCTTTCTATCAACAGTGAAGAATTTAAATACTTGATATTCAACGTAATTAATCGTATTCATACTGTTTCCATACGTTATTTTACGGTTAATATTACATCGGGGCGATGTGGAATTCAACGAAAAACGGTTGTTTTTGTCATATTTTCAAGTCGCAACAGTTAATCGGTATTTGTTAAAATACAAATATAGTGTAACAAAAATTAATTATTTCGGCATCAATAAGTAAAATATAATAGAGTAACACCTAGTCCAGTTTTTTAGAGCATGGAGTCCTTCATTGAAGTCAGTTGACACTGCTATTGTTTATACTACATACAACAGGGTAAATATAATGGCGTAAAGTCCAGCTTTTGTTTGTTGTTAGTGAGTCTTGCTTCTAAGTGGAAAATTGGTACAAGATTAGCCCTATAAGACCCATGTAATCATTAGCCATTAAACTTTAACAATGTTGCTATATCGAAAACATGAACTACCATGTGTAACTAGTATGAAATAAAAAACAAATAAAATTGCTATATCAACTATTCGACGGCATTAGAATCAGTGACTGCATGATAATAATGTATATCATATTATTCGATTTGTCAAACATTAGTGCAGCTATTTTTTTTTAATTTATTATTTTTAAAAATTATTATTATACAGTGCTTTTCATTTAACATTGGCCATAGGATTTTATATGTTAATATTTCAATCTCATGTTAACACTTTTTTGGGACATGTGGTATAAACTATTTATGTTGATTATAATTAAGTGGTAAAATGTATATTAGAAAATGTTCTTAAATTGATTTGTAAGTTTTGAATTTAATAAAGAATAAACAAAAAAAGGAGGAGGATTACGATATAAACTGACACGTTCTGTTCAATATTTAAAAATTAAACGTGTCAAAATGTCTCAAAACTTAATAAACAAAATTTTGTTACCATAGTAACCAAGTCAAATTACAAAAGTCTCTTAGAATCGTCGGTTTGAATCCTCCCCAAGACGATATTTTTTTTATTAAATTAAAAACTTACAAATAAGTATAAGAATATTTTCTAATAGACATTTTACCACTTAATTATAACTAACATAAATGTTTTATACCAGATGTCTCAAAAAGTATTAATATGGGTTTCAATATTAAAATGTAAAATCTTATGGTCAATGCTACATGAAAATCACTGTATAATGTGTTCAGTGGGAACTAATAAAGCATTGATTAAACTTATAATTTTATTAAATAATTAAGTTGTAAATAAGTTATAAATTATCAAGCATGTAATTGTAGTTAATAAGATCATTAAGCGTTTCTGTACAAATCGTAGCGATCATATGTTGATCGTAGCGTAAAAAATGCAATCTTGTGAGTTGCTGTAAACTATTTCCATAGTGCATGATGCAGTAGAGTTTTAATAGTTTAAAGTTCAAATAACATATGGTCGGAAACGTACCGTTTTCACACAATTCCCAAAAATATAGCTGACCAATGAGCGCTAAGCGCGCAACATTTGAATTGCCTTTCTAGTTTGAAGGTCGATAACTGCAAGCTGCTCGACTGTAACCGCCTCAATGCGGGTTCCCTTCCCACGACCGGCAACTACTCGGCTCTGCTTTTTTTCTTTTTTTTCCAATTCGACAGCTTGACGCGACAAAATATAACACCAGTGACATGGGACTGTCCAAAGTTTGTTTACATCAAAGGTGTACACCACGAAATGGCTCATTAAAAAACCGTGCGTGAAAACGTTTGTTTGAGCACGACCTTTTCTCTCTGTCTTGCCTACAATCAACAAATAAGTGAGACAGAGAGGAAACTACTGCGCTGATGCAATATTTTTGGGAATTGTGTGAAAACGGTACGTTTCCGACCATATGTTATTTGGACTTTTTTGCTTAGATTTTGGGCTTGATGCAGGGTTTTCGGATGTAAAATTAAACTCGAAACACCCTGTATTCAAATATTCAAACTTAATTTTCTATTTATCACAAGGTTTTTCAGAGGTTTAGACTAACTTGTATATCTAATTTTGGTGTTTTGATCATAGTTGCAGATCTAAAGAAAAATGTATATTCTTGGTGTAAACGTCAATAGCACAGAGTCTGGAAAAAGATGTAATTTATGTAATAATTGTGGTTATTGCTTTACAAATTTGGGATAAAACACTTGGTTTAAATACCTTAATAGTCGAGTTCATTAAAGTGTCGACTTTTACTGAAAAACCCTTGGGTTCAATTCTACCTGCAATAATGTTTGCTACTTTTTTGTTAATTAATTTTGAAATTAAATTTGTTATCAGTAAAGAAACGATTATATGCGTTTTACGTATTTTATACAAAACATAATGTGTTTCAAATTATAATTTATAGTCTAGTTTAAATTGCAGAAAACATCAATTTTTGTAAATATTAGCTGAGTGATACAGAAAACGCTTTGTTTACGCCGTATATTTATTAGTTCGAGGTACCGAACTAAAGGAGTGAGGTTAGTTCTCTTATTAGTTCGATCTTGTTTACACCATATCTACTTGATCCCGTTTGTATTTAACCTCATTTTAAATTTTAAATTTTAATTTACATTTTCAATTTTAATAAATTATTTATACAGTGACCGGCAAAGAGTTTGCAACAAAGTCCGTCTTAAAAAAGTAATGTTTTTTGTTCTTTACCGTTCATTGGTAGACTAATAAATCAAAATTACTAGATGTGAAGTTTATTTGTTGGTTTTATTGTGTTTTATGCAAATCAAACGCAAAAAATTTTATTTTCTTAATATTTCCAGAAAAAATGCCGGAAAACTAATATTTTTGAAAAGTCGTTATTTTCTTTTGAAAATTTGCACATAAACGTATAATCTAATTCCGAACAACTTTTATTTTAGGAGTTTTTCAATATCTTGTCATCTAACCTCACTTTTTACATATTTAATAAGTATTTCTTAATTTGGCGCCATGACAGTAGTCACATGACATTTGTCAAAGTGATTTTTTTGTCATTCGATATGCTAAATTAATTTGCCTAATAAAATTTTTGTGGGGCATCAGAAAATGTCAAACTCGTAACATCCACGGATAGCGTTAGTATCGCATTATAGTTCCTAAATTAATAAATTTTTATAAAAAATTCTAGACATCCACCAGTATCGGTAATTTTGTAATTTCTCTAACAGAAGGCGCTGTCATCAATACATAAGGTGGTATTGCAAGTTATACACGCGGATATGCGAAATACAATTCAGCTATTGGTAACATACTTATTATCAACCCTCGAATAAATCTTGAAAATGGGGAATAAACATGAGCACTCAAACTTGTCTTTTGTGTTTATCTTCTATGATTTATAAGTCGAAATTATACAATTGTGGCAAGGCTGCACATTAACTATCGCATCGGTATTAGTTACACATTTGTTGCCTTATCTTTGCCAATATTGCTGAACTTCAATTAATAAATCTTAACAGAAAACTTTATTGTTAATACAAACGAAACATTTGAGAGCAGTCATATTCAAGGATTCGAAACATTGGAACTTACCACGGGATATCTTATGTTTTAGTGGTTATCCGTAATGATAAATTTTGAATTGTTATTGTTTTTCAATTGTTGATAAATCAGTAATTATATACATTTGATGAATTAAAAAATGGGATTATCTTTTTGAAATCTTCTACTTCAATTACTGTTTACCGTTTTGACTGTAACTAAGCTTGTTTTGAAAATTAATACCTAGATTTTAGTAGGTGCATGTTTTTCACAAACTATTTAAATGCCCCTCTTAATTACAAAATTTTTTCCCATTTGATGCAAACTCTTTGCCGGTCACTGTATTACAGTTTAGCAAATCTAAACTGATATATCGATTGGTATGCGCAGTGGCCACAAGACACGGGCTGAGGAGCTCATTTCTGATTCTCGTCTTAGAGAGTGCATCTCGAGGTAGTACAGTTCCCGGAGTTTAATGCGTTTGGTACACATTTTAAATTTTTAAATTTTTTCAATAATTTAATATGTTGACAACCATAATCGACTTTTTTTAAATTAGATATTGCAATATTTTTGTGAAACATCCGTTTGATCGACGCATATGTTTTGAAAATTTTTTTTCGCCATACCATTTATTTTCTCTGTTGAAGAAAAAACAATTTTTCTATTTTGTGTCATTTACAGAGCTATAAAAGCACCCAAATGAAATCTTTTACAGAAAATTGAGTTCTTTTATAGAAATAGAACAATTTTTATTACAAACGGTGGTAACACTGATTTGATATTAAAAGTCAAAGCTGCTGTTACGTTTGGCGTGCGTTAATTTAAATCGTAATTAAGGCTTGTGTCTAGTACCCGATTCATAAACGGGTGGTTAACGTTGTACCCCAGAAAATTCCAAATTTACTTTTTAAATTACTCGAGTACCGTAACAGATAAAACGAAAACCTTTCGTTTCAGTATAGGGCAGTATATAATCATTCGCCCTAAAGAGCGAAAAAAGGTTTTACAATTAAAATCAAGATGTTACTGCATTTATTTATTATTTCAGTTTATCCTCCCAAACGCTTCTGTATAAAAATTAAAGATTTTTATTGATTTATGGCAATAATTTCAACTACTATCAGTACGATTTTGTACCGAGCCGCATTCCAAGTTATAAGCAAATCCCGTAATTTGAGAACGAATATAAAATTTGTGCCACAAATTTTGCGTTTATAAATGTAGCTCTCCGGCACCCTCACTCAACAAATAGTATCTTTTGAAGGCTGTAAGCGGATTACAGTGGTTTACAAGATTTTGCTCAGCAGGTGTGCATTGTTGTAGAAATTTTGGTACTCAAAATAGTAAAATAGGGACGACAGTTAATTTTATTGAAGTTATTAACTTGTACCTTTACAATACTTTTCAAATCATCCTCAGCATATAAGTAATAATAACTATATAGATAAGTATATATTGAACATGTATATAGTGTATAACATAACTAATTTAAATGGCTTTTTTATTAATTACAAATTTAATTTGCATGACGTAAGGCAAAACGTTTTGCTAAGTTGGACTCATCAGTTCTTATAATATACATAATTTAATTCTGCAACAATAAGGAAAATTAGATATCTTTAAAACAATTTAGTGTAAATTACAATAAAATTAAAAATAAATGCATACGTATTACCTACATGTAAAAATACAAACACATATAACAAATTCGATACAATTAATTAAACATAACGCAATATAGTGTAACATAGCAAACTATTTACTACTATAATTTTCAATTACATTTTATTTTAAAAAAGTTTCTCTAATTTGCATTTTTCGTGCTTGTCTGGAATCTAATAGCTCAGGAAGTAATGCACTGAAGTAAAACTGTTGCAATTTTGGAACCCTTACAGATTTCCAAAAGGAAATGTCTTTACGTATGATTTCTATTGATACACCTTTGAGCGTCCAAACCACAAAATAACAAATATCTTTTTTTTAAATGTTTAATTGTCCTTGAACCTGAAAAATATATTGATCTTGTTTTTTTAGTTGTAACTTTCCATTACTATTAAGTTCACAAAATTTAATTTGTTTCTTTAGAACAGTTTCTTCTGGAGTATACGCTCGTGCACTGTATGGACACTTTATTTCAACAATTGCTTAGTTGTCTTCTATAATTCCATCTGGAGATGCGGCCAAGAATGGATAATCTTCATCAATACATAAGCCACAAGGATTAATTTTCAAATTTGTTTGATATTGGAAATCATTGACTGCCCTATGCTCATTTTCTTTGCCATATTGGGTAACTGCAGAACCACAAAATTGTTGGTAAAGTAAATTTTTTTACCGTGTTTGCACAAGATGTACTTTATCGGAGTTTACAAATTCGCCCAAAATTAGAAGCTGTTAGGCGCTTTCGTCTCTCTTCGTACCATTTATTACATCGGTGCTGTCCAATAGTTTCTTGGTAAGTCTCGTCGCGATGTAATGACAATTCTGAAATAAATTTTTTTGTTGAATTTCCATTTCTTCCTCCTTCATGTCAGGAAGGGTAAGTGCTAAATCTGGTCCATAATCTTCATCAGCGTCCCCGGAATTTTTCTTTTCGATATTTTTTTGAACAGTCTTTTTCCAACCGATATTTCAATTTTCTTTTTTGTTTTTTACAATACTGTAAGATGTATCGGCCAATACTGGTGTTTGCTGAAGTTTGCACTATTTGATGCAGCATCCCTACGTTATTGTGTGCTATAACGGCGGCTTCACATCTACCCTTGTAAGAACGCCGAAGAGCAAAATTGACACGCTTGCCACCGATGAACTTAGCCACGTGAGAGTTGTACAATTCAGCGGAGTTGTTGGTGACATCATAAATAAGACTTTAAGCATGACTTGCGACTCGACGTGCTGCAATCATAATTTCTTCTAACATACCGTTCTTTTCTAAATCTGGAACTATGTTTGTCTCCCCTTCTTTAGGTCCAGGGCAAAAATAATTTCTTTCTTTGCATCCTCTATGATCTCCTAAAATATGCTTAGGTCCATTTAATATATCTAATTCTAGTTCTCTAATTTTTGTACAGGTCGGGACGTTTTGATTTTTTCAAAATTCGACTACTTTAGAAACTGCGCTTCGAAATCGAAGTATGTTTTGACAAACAAACGTTCTCAAGCGTTTATCTGTTTTTGTTTTTTTGTTGATTCCTTAATTTTGTTAATATAATTACGTAGAATATGATTCTTACATTCTATTTTTTGAATTATTGTAGTAGGTCCATAAGGCATGCAGCTTAAAAGTTTTCGGTAAACATTACTATCGCCGTCTGCAATTAGTTTCGTATATTTCATTCCATACATTTCCAAAGAGTTTTGAAATTCTTCGACAATTATAGCCGTTTCCATTGAAGTTGATGTTCCAGTCCAATTTTGTAGCAAACATGTGCTGAGCATTTTTTATTTTTGTAAAGGTCATTACGTGCACAAATGCAACAAAATTTATTTTTTCTTCAAGCGACAATAAAACGTCATATTATTGAACTACTGGCAGACGCTAAAAACTCTTTTTACTGTCTAGACATTAAAAGCAAAACAGTTATTTTGTTTCCACAACTATTTGGAGGTTGGTACCTCGGTTATGTCATATTATGAATGTAACAGTAAAGTACCAACTTGATTCGTCGAGAATAAAAAGTCACTATAAGACTCGAGAACCTCGAAAATTTGAAAATAACACATGAAAACTAGCAATAAACGCTTAAAGAAAAAGTAATATATTTCACTTGGAGTTAAAAAATATAATTGTTTCGCTTAATTTGCTGTCTCGGCTTACGCCTCGCCAGCAAACTTTTAAGCTCAACAATTATATTGTTTAACTCCTAGTAAAATAATCTACTATTTAATAGAAATGTAAAGAACTTTTTTTGTTCGGAGTCCAACTATGCATGCAACACCTGAAAGCGAGTTGTAATTTGTACGGTATGATCTTTTGCACCAACCACCGTCAGCTACGACAGCAATGGGTGCTCATCTGCGTCTTCTTCACCTAACTCGACTGCAAGTTTTTTTTCTTCTTCAGCCGCTTTTCGCATTTCTTCTACAGCAGTGCGGTTATAAATATCGCAGGCAATATCATGATTTGCTGAGTAAGTACTACTTGTAGGAGATGAAATGTCCAAGGCTGATAAAAATTCGTTTAATTGGGAATATCCTGCACCAATAGATATTATACCAGATACTGCTGATAAATTTACAGGCATGCACTGAGATGTATGATCTTCGGTTGATATGGTTTCTAATTTATCGCACATTGTACATTTTATGGTGTAAATTGATTTCAAACCTCTACGTTTTTCGCTAATAATATCCATGTCATAAAAAGAACACCCAAACCCCACGGGATTTAGTGACTTCAATGCTTTGAAAAGATGGGCAATATTTACAATTCTTCGGCCAGAAATTTTATTGCAATCAAAATTTTGTTTTTCTTGTTGCATTTCAATTTCTAAGTCTGGCAAAGGTGAAATTATTTCGTCACATACATTTTTAAAAACATCTTCTTCTACACTAGGGGGGGGGGGGGGGGGGGGGGGGGGGGGGGGGGGGGGGGGGGGGGGGGGGGGGGGGGGGGGGGGGGGGGGGGGGGGGGGGGGGGGGGGGGGGGGGGGGGGGGGGGGGGGGGGGGGGGGGGGGGGGGGGGGGGGGGGGGGGGGGGGGGGGGGGGGGGGGGGGGGGGGGGGGGGGGGGGGGGGGGGGGGGGGGGGGGGGGGGGGGGGGGGGGGGGGGGGGGGGGGGGGGGGGGGGGGGGGGGGGGGGGGGGGGGGGGGGGGGGGGGGGGGGGGGGGGGGGGGGGGGGGGGGGGGGGGGGGGGGGGGGGGGGGGGGGGGGGGGGGGGGGGGGGGGGGGGGGGGGGGGGGGGGGGGGGGGGGGGGGGGGGGGGGGGGGGGGGGGGGGGGGGGGGGGGGGGGGGGGGTTAAACAGAACTTCATTATTACCAATATTGGTACCGCCATCACTTATAGTTTTAAAGCCATTTGCTTCGCTGCTGTAATTAAAATTGCAAATAGTATCACTACTATTACTGTCTGGTAAAAAATAAGTATGCCCACCACCAACACTTAAATACACATATTCTAGATTGTTTTGTTTGTCGGTTGATTGACTACATACATTCACTGCTGACAAGTCATTGTCTGAAATTGTTTGTTTAACACGTTCGCGCATTTTTCACATTTTTCGTTTTACACTCAATGGTTTCGAAGGGTAACGTCTATTTAAAACAGAACAATACCTCTTATTCATTTTGAAAAATAATATCACCAACAATCGAAATAATTTGTTGAAAGTTAAAATCACTACCTCGTAGAGCACAGTAACTACGGGAAATGACTTACCATAGTTCAGAGTTCAGGTTTACACAGGTATTTGTTTATAACCCCGTACTACCCTAGAAGCACCCAAAGAAATAATTAAAAAAAAATATCTACTAAAAACAGGAGACAATTTTTTTGCGGTTATTATTGCAGCTATCAATTACACCTCTACCATATTTTATGTTAATTTCTTTTAATTAAATATGCATTATTATTCCGTTCCTGAAAGGAAGTTAATTTTTTAAAATTTGTTATTATTTCAATGTTTTTATTTAATTAACGTATTATTTGCGTTGCAATATGTTTTTACTGGTTTTGAGCTTTCCAATGAATAATTACCTACCTACTAGCTAAATAGTATTTGTCGGCTTGTTTGTTATTACGGCCCAGGTATAAAACAACTTAGACCAGGTATCAAAATCTAATACGTGGAAAGTAAGTTGCATAATTACAGGCGGTTTTGACACAACCCTTAATGTTCTTAATTTTATTTTCACTCATTTTTTAAAGTTAAACGTATGATAAATGTACTAATTAAACTTAAATTAGCATTTAAACCAAAATTTAATGAAAATATTGCCACCCTAGCAATTATACTTTACAATTTCCTAAATTTAAAAACTCAAGAAATTTTATTTAAAAATTAATCTAAAAGCCAAAATAGAAAAAAATAGTATAATGGATTCGTTTCAGAAGGTGTTTTAGCAACTCGTACTATCGAAACTGTACTCGTCTTATAAAATGCGTCTTCTGAAACTAGTTCTTTAATATACTATTATGCTACAGAAACAATTCGAGAAAATTGAAAGGATAATCTGTTTATGTGAACACACAAATACGCCTGGTACCGTTAGTCGACTTTATGCCTCCGATTGTACTATCAGTAAGCAATTGCTGAGCGCCTTTAAAGCTATCTCTTACAAACCAGTTACCTTCTCATTCTCTCACCGCGCACCATAAATATCAGTTCACATTTGTCAGATTGTACCTTTCTACATTAATATATCGTTTACACCGTATACTTTGATTTGAAAGTTCTTGTGTTTTTACACCGAAAATACAAAACGATTAGAGCAAATACAGTTCGCATATAGTCCATGGTTCGAGTACTATACTGTAAACATAACCAATGATTGCATTATTATAGTACAAAACAAATATTATTTTCAAATATTTGATTTTTATTCAATTTAATTAAGCATTTACACCACAAATCATTAAACAAGGTCAACAACGCCGAGGTAATACAGGGTGTAACACAAAGAGTTTTGATTAGAAGTTATGGAAGACCAATTTTATTAGCGTATTGAAATTTCACTAGTAGTGGTTTCCGAGAACGTCAAGTTCAAATATAATAATATTGCCATGGCCGCATGCGGATGCGTTACGCATCCTAATAAGTGATTCACCACCTCCTAGAGAATCGAGCGCCGCATCCTTTTCTACTAGCATGCAGCCTACTCCAACGCTCACCCCCGTCAAAACAACAACCCGATCGGCTATAAGTACGCTAGTCGGGGAAAGAAAAATCAGAGCAGGACGATCTCGCATAGGTCGACCAACTCCTCCGGGATGATCTCGCATAGGTCGACTTACCACTAAGCAGAACGATCTCGCATAGGTTGACCAGCTCCGCCGAAAGATCTCGCATAGGTCGATTCACACTAAGCAGGACGATCTCGCATAGGTCGACCAGCTTCGCCGCAGAGACAATCTCGCATAGGTCGACTCCGGAAGCCACCAAGCTTACCCCATAAAAGGTATGGACAAGAAGCCCGCTGCAGAAACCAAATACAAGCGCAACCTGCGACGGCAACCACCAACGCCCCGGCTAGTCTCACCACTGCCACCGACGCCTCCGAAACGCCGCTGCATCCCGAGAGTCGCATCAACAGTCCCGCCGTCGATCACCTATCGGCTTATCCCGGCAGCAGCACTGCCAGCGAGGTACCAAGACGTCAACCCGGACCGACTACACCCTGGAGACTCAAGCCGTTTTGTCGTTCGCACCGTACTCCAACGCGCGCACGCTGCATAACCACGTATATTCATACGTATATGTTTGTAAATACTGTGTAGATATAACAAAACCGTTGAGATGAACATGAGCAATATTATGTGAAAGGACGATTATACCCGCGACTCCCCCACACTATCATGAATGCTTATTTTAAACAGAAATTAGTATGTTTTATTGCATTTTTGAATTTTGTGGTAAATTTTAAATAAAATTTTTGTACCATGCTATACCCCAAATTAACCTTTTTGATATACTTTTATATTTCAATGTTTAAAATTAGCATCATTCATCTCTAAACATTTATTAATTCTTTTAAATAAATTTTGGTTACAGTGCGGGATATTTGCTCGGGTTCAAGGGAATTAATTGCTAGCAATACCCTTTGTTTTATGTTTCCTTTGATAGCTACAGAATTAAAAAATTTGTACCTTTAATGTAACCACAAATGCTATAATCTAAAAATGTCAGACCTGGGCACTTATAATTGAACATATTATTCAAATCTCGAAAATCATGTATGGTTACTACATCCTGTCGATACCAAGCTAAATCTGATTCGGCAGCACTGAGAGTATTGAAACTAGCCTGCACTTCCTGCACAGTACCTCATTCCAGTTAAATTTTTTTCATACATTTTTAATCCTAAAATTCTATTATTTTTATTGCACAAAATACATCAAATCAATCCCAATTTTCCTAAAAATAGTTTATAGACCAAAAATGGCTATAGTAGCGATTAAACAGCCCATTTTAACCCGCCATCAGTACCGCCTCCTACAGTCTCACGATTGGTAACGCGTTAGATTTTGTCTAACATCATTATTTTTTTACTTTATTCGTCCTATTCCTAAAAAAGTATTATTGTTGATATAGCATAGGTATTTGTCAAATCAAATTTAACAAAAATAATACAATAACTTTATTTTCTAATGTAAACTGGTAACTTAAATATTTTTTATTGTAAAAATGGTAAAATAATAATAATACATACACGACCCCTATTCTTAAGTTTTGTGAAATTATTTTCTCATGCGAATGACAAAAATTTTCGTCTTTCTCATGAGAATATAATTCCCCAAAATTCAAGAATAGAGGTCCTGTAAGTAAAAACTTTAACAAACAGGACAAATGTGAAAAATAAAATAAAACTTATGAATCTTCTTCCTGGTTGAAGCAATCCATGCAGGTCAAAACAGTTTTATGTATATGTTCTTTGCATACTGGCTTCAAACATCCATCACAACAGTACTGCGTAAACCGATTTTTTCTTATTGGACAATAAGAGCACCATGGTTTAGTGTTTTCCTGTTGTAGTCTTTTATCTGGAACTTTCTCAATTTTTCGACCCAAAACATTTATGATTTTCTGCTTTAGAGGAATAGATAAACAAGTGACATTATATCGTCGTATAATGTGCGGCTTCGTAAGCTCTCTAGCTAAATTCGTTAGGTATAGCTTCCGTTCGGTTTTCTGATTTGTATTGGTGTAATAAATTATTTGGGAATTAATACCAACAATATTCAGTAAACTGCAAAATACCGTAAATGGCCATCTGTTGTTCACTCTTGTTACATTATGTTCAGTCTTCATTCTATCTACCACATCTACTGCTCCTATGGTAAGATTATAAAAACTTGTAACTGACGGTTTCTTCTGCTCTCCAGTGTTTGCATCAATTTCATCATCTTCGTGAAAAGTTGATAACATCAACACATTCTTATTCTTTTTAGGAATGTATGAAGTTAGCAGGCTTTCGTTGGAATTCATTCCCCAAGCAAACATGCTACTATGTACAGATCGTATCTTTGTATCCAAAAATATTGGCGGGATCTCCCTCTTGTTTTTCCGTAATGTACCGACTAAGGTCAGACGGTGGTTGTTTATTAAATCATTTGCTAACGGCACCGAAGTAAAATAGTTGTCCATGGTAACATTTCTACCAGTACCACTGCAATGCTTTAGAAGACGGGTTACGACACTGTACGCGTCATTTTTAGTTGATATGGGCCACTGGGTTGTTTGCCGGCATATATTTCAATATTATGCGTGTAATACATTCTAGCATCTACGACACCATAAATTTTAATGCCATATTTGGCAGGTTTGTTAGCTATGTATTGCCTAAACAAACATCTGCCTCTAAAGGCTTCCAGCATTTCATCCACTGTTACGTAGGAGCAAACAGAGTAATTCTTGACGCATCTTTCTGTAAATTCGTCAAGCATCTGACGCACAGCGGCTAAATTATCTCTTTTAGATCTCTCAGCTCGAGTATTTTTGTCATCAAATCTAATATTTTGTACTAAAGCATGAAAGCGGCGTTGCGACATAGTTGCAGCAAAGAATTCTGGAGCTGTTCCATCTGTCGCCCACAGTTCGGATGTGTTTAAATGTTGAGCCCTCTTTACACCTGCCAAATACAAAATACCCAAGAAAGCATTGATCTCCTCAAAATCGGTTGGCAAATTATGTTTGTCACTTCCAGTAAGCCTTACTCTAGCTAATTGCTTATTTGTGAAGTTTGTAATGTGATCAATCATTTCATCGGAAAAAAAAAGTTTTCAACATTCCAAAACATTCTTCGCATTTTTGGCTATTCCTTTTATGCCAGGTAATTGGGTGATTACATTATGAGGTGCAGTTTTACCTGGTTGTTTTGTTTGTTTATGAACTAACCATTGAGTGCCGTCTTTACCCGCATATACAGGACCATTTTTCACTTCTCTTTCCATTTGAGGAACCTCGTGACTATCTTCACTATCTGAACCTGATTGCTCTGTATCGGTATTATGAATACTGTGATCGGAGTGATCGTCCTCGTCTGATAAATCACTTTCACTTCTAGCCGACGTACATGGCAGATCATCTTGTATCTCCTCCCAAAGAGCTAACAATCGCTGTTGCTCCTTTTCATACGACATCACAGTGTCACAGATAAATAGTTTTGTCACAAAATTATAGTTTTCAAAGCGAAAAAATCTTCCAAACAACTAATTCACTAAGTAACAATGTCAAACTTTACCGTTACACGATAGGTACCGCGTTAGATTTTAACTAACAAGTCTACCCGAGTCCTAACAAAGGCACACTGGTCACGTAAGCCACAAAGCTCGAACAGAGTAATGGTGGGGGTTGCTGCGGAAGGTTCTTGGGAAATCATAGCTAGACGGGGAGAAATCTACAGGTAACGGACTTTACAAAATATCGATAAATGTAACAATGTTAGATAAAATCTAACAGCGGTACCGATCGCGGGTTAAGAAAACTTTACTTCATTAGACCAAGTAACATTTTTGGTAAAACCTTCGTCTTCTTGAGTTTTCATAAGAAACCATTTACAAAATCGTACTCGCCGAGGAAAATGCTGTACTTGAAAAGTATAAATTAAATGGTACCGATACGGATTTCAATTATGTTTTCTTAAAATCCTGACAATAGTCATTATTGATAGCCCAGATCCTGCTCAAAGCTTGTAATTGATGCACAGAAAAATAACCAATTACATGAATCTCATTAACTTTATTGTCAATGAGAGGCTTGTTTTAGTTAGTTTTATTTTAAATCAGTTTTTTTAATAATCTACTTACAGTATCGTTCCTTAGCCTTAGTTTTTTAGGCTACTATCAAAATTTTAGTTTTTGTGTTACTGTCACTTTAGCCAAACTGCCGATCTCATTTCCGCCTCCTTCGCATTTTTTAATTTTTTTTTAAATTGTATACTTTAAAGTTTTTGACGTCTATTAGACCAGAAAGAACAACCGGCTATGAAACCTGATCCCCACGAGCTTAGATTACGTTTTTGAGATAGTTATTTAACTTTTGCCGATTACAAGTTCTATTATTACTTTTTCTTTTTATATTAGGTTGTTTTCTTTTTGTGTTAACTAAATAAAGTTATTTTGTAATAATTTCAATAATTTTGTCTCTGATGTATGCGTAGTGTTAGCATTTTTAACACCATTTGTCCATTGTAATATTTATAAAATTTAGTTTTTTGCTTCCCCTGTAAAATTATAAAATATGGACTTACGCAGTTTACCGATTAAGGCGATGTTATGTTAAATATAATTTATTTCAGTAAAACAATAATTACAAAAATGCTAAATATTTCAGTAACGGTTAGATTTAGGTGTAGGGAATATAGACCCAAAGAAATCGTCATAAAAAAACTGTTTCAGGAAACAATATTATATACAAGATGTTTGATTTAAAATGAACAATTTTTAATTAGGCTTCTTATTTTCTGATTTTAGAACACCCTGTATGAGTTATCAATTAGTTAACGCCAAGAATTAATTTACAATTTCCGGTTGCTACTAATCATTAACTTTATTAATAAGAGAAATATCGTTATTTCTTGAGAACTCCGCATTTAAAAATTTGTTTAAATATGAACATACATATTTCAATAATGATTAATTTTAAGTTCGGCATATGGTACACAAATTCTATCTAAAATTTACAGCAGAATTTGAAAATGAAATAAAAAATATTAGTTTCTATTTAAAATACGCAAGAAAGGTTTCACTACTGCACCAGTGTAATTTCAAAACTCTAATAAAATTTTGTCTTCCGCAACTTCTAAACAAAATTCTTCGTGTTCCACCCTGTATACTGTGAAATAAATGAGCATTTGTTATAATTATAACGCTTGTTGCAATTTTGAATTTTGCAAACATTGTTCCACATTTTAGAACAAATGTTTCATATTTTGTAATAAAGAAAAGCATATTTTATAGAATAAATTTAATATTTAGAAATTTTAAGTACAAATTAAATATGAATAATAGTTTACGACATTTGATTTAATTTATAAATACTCTACATCTGATTAACAGCAAGGTGTGCAACTCAATAACATGAAAAATACCATTACAATAATGATGTAATAACAAGAACGCAATTAGGTTTATCTACCGAGATATGCTATACGCACCTGTCTTTTATTTATCTTCTCAATTAGGTGCAGGAAAAAAACCAATAAGTGAAGAGCTCATAAAATAATGTTTTTATGTGTATTAAGAACGGAGTTTACTTTGAATCAGCATTGTTTTAATTATAAAGTTATCATTAATGTCATATTCTAAATATTATGGGTATACCTGTATAAAGATTTGACAAAATCGAGTATAAAATTTAAAACTTTTAAACCCCATCCTGATAGAGCCGCGCCCAAGGTAGTCGTGTTATCCAAGAAAATATGTTAACTGCTTTGAGTAAAAAAACCTCTAGCCAATTATATCGTGTTATACGCTCAATGTCTATTCCAAAAGAACAATAATTAGTCATACTACCATATACATATATGTAACCCCCTTTACTTAAAATTCTGTTTTAGGTATAAATCATGGCTAATTCGTACAGTAGATTTGCAAGCACTGTACAGTTATAGTATTATCATTATTTTTTAATAATAATTGTTTACTAAAAATAATTTGAGCTAATCTTATTTGTTGTACGAACAGGAACCACCTAAAGAATATAAATGCATCTAAATCATTACTCTCGACTGTATATTTTGATTTCACTCAGCAAGAAACTGTTGGAGTTACTGGTATATACGTGATGCTGTTACCAGCTTTGACAAAGAAATGAAAACAAATGATTTACGTTTACTACCTTTTCCAACAATAATTAAAAATTTTAAAAAATCCAAAGATTTAAAAAATATTTTGCCCATTTTCACAATATTACATTTACTTACCAACTACAAGTAATTGGTTGCAACTAAGGGATTTCTATAAAACAAACGGTGAAGTTGCTATTGATGAACTGAATAAGCAATTGCTTGGATTATACAGAGTGGAACAAAAGTCTGAAAACGCTGAATTATCTCACAAATGGGTAGTACGAATTGTACAACATTTTGGATAAGTATATTTTGGGATACGAAGATTCCAGATTTGACATCTGTAATATTGCCAGATTTACCGTTTTTCTGATATTATTATTAACTTTGGTTTTTTAAATAGATCACCCCGTATATTGTATTATTATTGGAATGTCCCCTTCAATACGAGTTCAACCATAATGTAACACTCAATATTTGATAAAGTCAGGAAGGTCTTAAATTAAATAAAACTGTCCGTGCAAAATAGAATTCAAGTAATTAAATCTGGCAACATTGCAGAAATCAAATCTGGAATCTTCGTATCCCAAAATATACTTATCCAAAATGTTGTACATGTTGTACAATTCGTACTACCCATTTGTGAGATAATTGAGCGTTTCCAGACTTTTGTTCCACTCTGTATATTCATTTATGTAAACGTAAAGATTCACCAATATCCGATTAGTTTAGCTATCAAAATACGTGTCCGTGGTTGTAATTTTGTCTAAAGTACTTAGTGTGTTCTTTTTTGATCCTATTATAACAGTTTTGTTTTTGGAGTTACCGAACTTTATTTTGTATAAATAATATAGCAGTTTAAATATAAAGTTCAATGTGCTCAACAATTGGTAAACTAATGCAAGGAATCTGATAGTGTGTGTCTGATTCGAAAGAAGTGAAAACTAATTATTTTTTTGGTGACATAAGTCTCACTAGCGGACAATGATTCCGGAAAAGACAGTAGTTACTCTAAATAAAAGCATTGTAAGGTGGGCTGGGTAATAATATATCAAGTCGTGCAAATGTACGATTTACAGCTGCAATTTAAAACTTCAAAAACATATGAACTATGTAAATTACTAGGTTTAAATTTAGTTATTATATAGGGTGTTCGGCAGAAGGGTGAACCCAGGAAAATGACAGGTAGGTGGGGTCTTCTCCTATGTGCTCAGCCCATAAAATTTGACCTAGGCCCTACTTTGGATTTTACACGATTTTTAAAAAAAAAACCTTCTTTCGCCTTTAAACTTCCGTAAGTTTCCTTTTTATTGACAAGTCTGACAACAATTATTTTTTTTCTGATCTTGGTACATAGTAGGTCCTACTTTTGTTTAATTTTTGTCAAACAATTAATTTTTTCCAAAAGTAGAGTTTCGTCAAAATCGTCCGATTTGAAAAAATTTACGAATAACTCCAGTTATTCTTAAAAAAAACATAAAGTCGCATACCGTTAGAAAGGGCATACAGTAGAGATGTTTACATAAAATGTAAAGCCATCCATCTCTTCTACTTTATTTTTCATTGCAATGCAAAGTTTGTCTTCAAATAATTTTCTTACCTCTTTTTGTAGTTTAGAAGCTCCTATTTTTGTTAACCGGCATTCTTATAAAAAAATAATGATTACTTGAAGACCTACTATGTATCAAGATAAGAAAAAAAAACAATTGTTGCCAGACTTGTCAATAAAAAGTACACTTATGGAAGTTTAAAGGTGTGAAAGCGCCGAAAGTCGGCTTTTTTTTTTAAAAATCGGGTAAATCCTAAAGTAGGGCCTAGGTCAAATTTTATGGGCTGAGCACATAGGAGAAGACCCCACCTACCTGTCATTTTTCTGTGTTCACCCTTCTGCCGAACACCCTGTATATAATACATTTGTAATTCTTTCAAAAGCTTTTGACTCTATTCCTCATGACAGTCTTATTAGGAAGCTCAAATTCATCTACAACTTTGATGCTACTAGCTTATCTTTAATCAAATCGTACTTGTCTAATCGTTTCCAATCTGTTCGAATAAATAACAACTGCAGTTCAACGCTCCCTTTGAACAAGGGTGTACCACAAGGAAATATACTAGGACCATTTTTCTTATATTTATTAATGACTTTCCTCACTTAATTCCTGATAAATGTTTATGTTTGATGCATGCCAACGACACTACCTTGTTATTAAAAGATACCAGTCTCGATGACGTAATTACAAAATCTAATTCTTATTTAGAAACTACAACTCAATGGTTCGCAGTTAATGGTCTAACTATTAACCCTATAAAATCACAAAAATTAGTTTTATCAATGAGGCGTTTTTATTATGATAATCCAGATCAGGTGAAATTTTTAGGAATCTATCTTGATTCCAATTATTATTTAACAGTCACATAGAATATGTTGTCGCAAAACTAAGCTCAAACACTTTTGTACTACGTAGATTATACAATAATGTATCCACAACAACATTACTGAGTGCATATTATGCTTTATTTCATAGTATAACTTCGTACTCTATAATTGCTTGGGGTCACAGTCCTTTGTGGAAACGGATATTTAAACTACAACGTCGTGCTGTAAGAATTTTTCTTAACTTACATTACAAAAGTGATTGCCGACATACTTCCCAAAACCTCATAATTTTAACAATGCCATGCATTTCTATATTGGAATGCTTGTGTTATGCAAAAAATTATATCAAAAACTATTATTATGGAACTTCTCTTCACCAGTATAACGCCAGAAACGAATTTCTTTTTGTAGAATTACCAAGACGCAAAATATTTCGGGTATATTTTCTCAAAAATTCTATAACTGTTTGCTCGAGGAATTACAAAAATTACCACACCAACTTTTTTGAAATAATATAAAATCACTTTTCTATTGTGTAAATGTCGTTAAATTTAAAATAAATAAGAAGTTACTGTTTAAAAACCAAAGCCCAAACACGATACAGTATGGAGTAGTCTATAATCACATACCGATATCTACTTTTAAATTATCTAAAGCTAATTACAATGAAAACGAAAAAAGTAATGCGCCCACACATTGATTGAAAAATTTGGAAAGATACGCAAAGCATATGAATAAAGTGTGCCAAAAAAATTGCCCCAACTACCGTCGATTTAACCTTAGAAATCACAGTAACTTCAAAACACAAACTCCGATTCACCCACGACGCGATATCAATGGCAATCACGAAACAACTAAACAACTTGTTTTAACCCGGCGTTGGTAAGGTGGGGTGTGACAAACCCCAGGCCATACAAAACTGTTAGCCATTTTGTAATAGTTGCTCTGTGCGCATGCGTCTCTTAATAGCTTTCCACAATAATTTTACCTATCCTATGGTTCAGTTGGTTTGTTGGCAGCGCCTGTAACAGACGTGTAGTGGCTGCTCAAAGTGACTTGGGGTTTCTCAGACCCAACCTTACCATTGCCGTAACATTTTGGTCGAACGGTGAGTATTCAGAAATATTAAATTGTTATTACAACAGTGATGGTTTTTCTCCAAAAGTCTTAAAAAGTGGCACTTTTATTAACTCTATACGTGTCGTAGAAGTGCCACTTTTACATCCTAGGAGTAAAAGTAACTATTTGTACCTTTGAAGTAAAAATAGTTATTGTTATTGTTTTTTTTCCAAGATGTGTTCGTACGAGAAAGAACAGCAACGCTTGCTAGCGTTATGGCAAGAAGTCGAAAACGATCAAGACAATTACGAGCTTTCTGAAACTGAAAGTGAGCCAGAAGAAAATGAAGTAAATGATATCAATGCTGAACTCAATACTGGACAAGATGAGAATGACGACGAAGATATTGGAGATATCGGCTTAGATAATGAAAACATCAATAATTCTCAAACTATTGATAATATATCGTCACAAAAATATTACGTTGGAAAAGACAATATTACAAAATGGCTACGAAATGTACCACATAGAAATGTTCGAACTAGAGCTGAAAATATAATTACTCATTTGCCTTGCGTAAAGACTTATGCTAAAAATGCGAAGCGTATAATTGAATGTTGGTCTTTGTTTTTTGACGATCAAATGCTCTCTGATATTTTCAAGTATACCAATCAAAAAATTCGTCAAAAAGCAACAAAATATAAAGATCAGTATTTTGTAGGGGAAACTACAGTCGTTGAATATAAAGCAGTTTTAGGATTGCTGTATTAACAGGTTTATGCAGATCAAATCATCAGAATCTAAATGACTTATGGATGGCTGATGGTACAGGCGTTGATATATTTCGTGCTACTATGTGCCTCAAAAGATTCACTTTTTATTATTTTGTATGCGTTTTGATAATATGAACAATAGGGAAGAACGACGCAAATGTGACAAGCTAGCTCCAATCAGAGCCATATTTGATAAATTTGTATATTACTTTGACCAAGCTTATTCCCCAAGTGAGTATCTTACGCTAGACGAGAAGCTGGAATCTTTCAGAGGGCGATGCTCATTCCGCCAATACATACCAAACAAGCCAGCGAAGTATGGGATAAAGGTACAAGCTTTAGTGGATGCCAAATCCTTTTATGTTATGAAGCTGGAAGTTTACACTGGCCTACAACCTGATGGATCTTACAATATGAGTAATCGTCCATCTGATATTGTTCTGCGTATGGTACAACCTATATCTGGTACCAAAAGGAATGTGACGTTTGATAACTGGTACACCAGTCACTATGAGAAAAAATAAACGGATTATACCCACAAATTTTTTGAATGTTCAGAAGAGGGAAAATAAATCTAGCTTGTTTGGTTTCCAAGAAGATATAACTTTAGTTTCTTACGTGCCAAAGAAACAAAAAATGTTTTGCTGCTTTCAACACTACATCACGACGATAAGATAGATGACAGTACAGGAGATCGCCGTCTTCCTGAAATAATTAGTTTTTATTAACTTCACAAAATGCGGTGTAGATGTAGTAGATGAATTGTCTGGAAGCTACAGTGTTTCTCGCAATTTAAGAAGATGGCCTCTCACCCTTTTTTTTCTCTCTCCTCAACACGGTAGGAATCAATTCCCAGGTAATATATAGAACAAATAATAACGACTACAAGCTGAAGAGACGAGAATACCTGAAAAAATTAGGGCTGGCGCTAATTGAAGAACACATAGATAAACGAAAAGAAAATTCAAGATTGCCAAGAAACTTGCGTAGAAAAATCATAGAAATAAGTGGGAAAAGCCAAGAACCACCATCCAAACGACCAACTCTCATCGGAAGGTGCCAAACATGTCCTAGAACACGTGACCGCAAAACCAAATACACCTGCAGTACCTGCAATACGTTTCTATGTCTAGAACATGCTCATATGTACTGCCAAAATTGTTGTATTTCGGAATAGATTGTTTTATTTTTATCGTCAATACCAAATAAAAATTAGTTTCCAAGTGTTTATTTGAGTATTAGCTATAAAAGTATTATCATTACATCTGAAAAATTTCCGAAAATTTTCCCAATTTTTCCCAATTTTCGAATGTGTGTTTTTTTGTTTTGTAAAATACGACGTTCAAGTTATTTTATGTTATTTTAATAATAAAATAAAAGTTCCTAACAATTCTTGTTTTATTCATTTCTATATTACTTTGTTAAGACTTAGCCAAAATATAAATAACCTACATAATTTGTAACTATTTTTTTATTTATTAATTTGGTGGGGTTTGTCAGACCCCACTTTACCACTGCCGTCAAAATATTTCACCTTACCAACGCCGAGTTAAATCGACGGTAGAACCATCTACATCTCGGGGCAATTTTTTGGTATATTTTTTCATATATGATGCGTTGCGTATCTTTCCAATTTGTTTAATCCACACTTATACGAAATTTGTATATATTAACCAACTTTTTTGTAACAAATATTTGGTATAAAATTGATTTATTTTAGATACAAATTTGTGAAAGATACTTATCCAAAAAATCTTATTTAAAGTGCATAATTTTGTACAGAATAAAAAATATGTATTTGCTATAGTTTGTCCAGAAACGAAGCGAAGTAATAAATCAACATCTTTAAGAGATTCCAATGGCGTACCGATGTATTAATACTTTTCGAAAAGGAGGTTAAAAATGTAGAAGATGTGTAACTTTCATCATTAATTAATTATTGTTTGTTTTTGCTATATTTTATTATACCTTAAATTTTCAAACTCTATAAAATGGTTTCTAACAAACGATGTGTTTTATAATTACAATGATATGTTTAAAATTACTTTCAATAAAACACAATAAAACGTAATCGTAATGTTTTTTGTCAGCAAAACCCATGTACACGCCTATGATCTTTAGTTTAGACCTCAAGAACAAGCACGTCCCATTGTTAACGGATTAGGAGCTATTCATAAATAACTTACTTTGTAACACTATAGTATGGAAGCGGTATATTCTAAAACTAGTTTTAAAACCTTTTATGTATTTCATACAAAATCGTGTACCGCTTATATGTAAAATAAATGAACTATTTTAATTTATTACTTCGCTTTGTTTCTGGACAGACTTTAATATGGAAAATGAATAAACTGTGTTCTTTATAATTAGTAGTTTGTACCCTGTAATAATTGCTTATTATATTTCCAATTAATAACATTCAGCTGACAAAAATGAATTCCATTGTTTAAGTTTCTTACTAATTGATACAATATTGATGTCAAAAATGACAAAAACCGAAGTTTCGTTACTTTCATTAATATAAAAAATTGCACAATATAAAGAAATATTCTTAAATACATTTCTTATTAAAAGAAAATAAAGATATGTGTCAATATAATATAATTTAGCAATAAGAAGTAACATTCTGTTAAAAGACCTAACAACTATAAAAACGTTACATTTTTTCAGTAGATGGATATATATTTATGTATTATATGCATATTATCATTATTATCGCATATATGCATATCATTAACTAACGCCCTATGATTCTTCAACACTTAGCTACTTATGTTTCTGTAATAATTATAATTTGATTTTTGAATTTGTTTGGAGAATATAGGCCTTATTATCATTATTATCATTGAACTTGGCGTCATATATAATTACTAGAACTGTACTTTTTAAAAATTCTGTAAACGTATTCTGTATTTAATTATTTCCAACATTTTATCTTTCTATTTAAACGAAATTCTAATTGAAACAAAAACTTGTAATTTTGGGTATTTAAAATATGAAGAAACTTAATTAAAAGTCTCCGTCGTGTCTGCTTAGCATATTCTCAAATTATTTATTTGTCTTAGTTTAAATATAAAGCGCTGCGTAATCTTTACAAAAATGTTTGCACATGCTTTCAAGTTTTTTTCTGTAGTGTTTATGCATAACAAAAAAAAACTACGTCGTTAAAAAAAAGTATCGGCCTTTACAAAAATAACCTTAGTGTGGTTTAATGCATTAGTTATTAAACAGTGTGCTATAGGTAATTGTTGCCTACACGTGAATACATAAAACCTCATTAATCATTAGCAAGGACACAATCGACATTTTTGTATCACCAAATCCTTAAAGGTACAACATTTTCCGGAAATTGTTGATTATGTCTATCAATCAAAAAAAAAAAGGAAAACACATAGACATTTAAATAATGCTCGTTAAAAAAAGTTATTTTTACTTTACCAATTATTTAAAACATAAATAAGTGAAGAAATAGTGCTGGTTCTGATATTGATTATCGATATTCAACTATTTGTCCGGTGGTCGCCAAATTATATAAAATGTATGAGGAAACATTCAATTTCGTAATTTAGTTTACGTACAATTTCATTTTGTAATAACTTCGGTAATAAGTTAAGCGCAATACGCTAACAAAACTTTTCAAAGAAACTAAACTACATTAAATTAACATAACAATTTTATTTAAAAAAAAAATACTTACAACGTTTTCAAAGAATCCTCACTCCACTTTAAAGTACCAAAATTTCACAAAAAAGTTTTTCCAACCGATTGAGTCTAAAAATTCGTAAAGTATCATTTTAAATCAAAAACCTAAAAACAATTTAAGAAAAAAAATTCTTTTCGCACACACAAAAATTTTAAGTAACCTACAGTATAAGACAATACGCCTATGAACGCTGCAGTTAAACTGGCATGGTATTCAGGTAAGGGATGCCACGGCGTCGACTCGTTGCCCTAGCAGGGTGCATCGAGACGCCGACCACTGACTCGGACTTAACGTCAAAGTTCAGAACGTTTATTTGTATCTGTTTTATACATTTAGTGTACGAAATGTTTTTTTCTGTATCTTGATTTAATCTGCATTTTTGAGTGATTGATAATAACAAAACAAAATCATATCTAAAAATAATTAGGTTTGAATAACATAATGTCTTGCCGCGAAAATAGATGCAAAAGTATGTACAAAGAAATAAAAACATGACCGTATTCTATCAATAGCACATTATACGCACCACTTGAATTCCCGAATAAGTTCATATGGAGGAATTTATTTGTTGAAAGTACTACTAGAAAATCAAACCAATACTTCTTTTTACAATAATTTGTTTATTCTCAGTACAAATTACGTAAAATAAACAACATTATTAGCTATAAAATTAAGCATAGAATGTTAAATCGTAATTAAAATTGAAAACTATGCTACCACCATATGGCTTCCAGTTTTAATGTGCTAAATTGCAGCCAGTATTATATTTATGAATTCCGGTTCTTGTCCACAATCCGCAATACCAAATGTCGAAAACAACCAACCGCAAACTTTTCAATTTATAATTAAAAGTAAGTCCATTAACAAAACTATCCGACGATTGGGCTTTGTCCGTGTAATTGTAATACTATCAACATACAGGGTGAGTTTTTTCGATGTTTAACACAGGGATCTCAGAAACTAATAAAGACAGAGAAACAGTTAAATGGGAAAAGAATTGTATTTTTACGAGATCACTAAAATGTGCCATTCGTTCTTTCAAAAAAATGCACGGTTAACTAGATAGTTCGAAAAACAAGTTTTTTGGTAAATTCGTTTGGTGTATGTTGCTTTGTTATTATTGACTTTACAAAAAATGTATAGAGGAAAAAGTTTTAGGTATTTTTGTGATAAATAATAAAGTTCAGTCGAAATTTTTATTTAACGTATAATTTTTGGGTTATAATACAAACTTCTGATTTTTCTAATGAAAACCATAGTCGACTATTACTTCATAACAAAGATGCATTTTCAACGATTCCAATGATATACCATTATTTTTATAAACCACCAATTATAGCCAATTTTAGTTTAATTTGTCTATACTACTGGGAGAGTATGCTGTGGAACAATATCCGACGTAAACGTCAATTATTAGCAAGTGAAAATCACTTATAGTTTCTATTTGTGTTGATTAAGGTGTCTGAAACAATCAATATAAATTTCTCTAATGAAATGATAGAGTATTATATTAATTCTTCCGCTATACTAAAAGACATAGATGTTATACGAAACAAGTGCCAGAAAGTGCAAGTGAAACGCTATCATGAGTGATAAACGCGAGGTCGCCCACCTCAAAGTTACATGGCAAGTTATTTACTTTAATTCATTATTTTGTTTACGCGTAAGTTTACTGTCCCTTATTCAAATAGAACAAAGAGTTTGCTGACAAGAACCCATGCGGAGGGGTTTCTTATCCAAGATGAGTAATCTTAATCTCAAACGAAACAGCTCTACTTTATCGCCTCCTATATTCGAACCAAATCATAAATATTTATTTACACCTGAAAATCTAATTACCAAAATTAAGTTTTACGTTACGGAGAAACAAATCGAGGAAGCTGGTAAAACTAATTCTCAAGGTAAACTCGCTGCAGCAATAAACGATATGGAATTTACCGATGACGTTCCGTCACAATCTGTAGATAATAAAGAGAATAAAATAAAGATCCCACCAATTTATCTGCATAATGCCGACAGACTAAAATTTCAAGAAATTATTACTGATCTTAAGAAAAATGCTAAGAATGATTTTACCACTGTACTTAAGAATAAATCTCAGCAGCATAGATAATTGTCGAATAATGACCAAGCATTACACCCCAAAAATCTAGCCTATCACACATTCAAAAACCGAGAAATTAACAATTTAAGTATAATAATCCGAAACGTACTCGTCTCCCTTTCGGAAGGGGAAATCAAAAAAGAATTAAGAACTCTAAAATATCCGGTACAAAAAGTAGCCAGATTCTACAACAAAGAAAGATATCCGATCCCACTGTGCGCGGTGGATGTTGATGACTCCCAAGAAAGCAAAAGAATTTTCAGTTTAACAAAATTAAATTACAGGATTGAAGAAGTAGAGATACGAAGAAATTCGAAGGAAATCTCACAGTGCAAAAAGTGTCAACTATACGGTCACACACGCAACTACTGCCACTCGAATTCACGTTGTGTGAAGTGCACTAGCAATCACTTATTTAGTGAATGCCCTAAACGACCTGTAGTGTGTAAACTGCTTAGAAAAGCATCCAACAAACTACAAAGGTTGCAGTTACTGTGCTAAGGTAAACCTTAACCAAACAAGAAACTCTAGCTTTGAAACTCAAAATAGATCATACTCTGAAGCAGTAAGAGACAAACAAAAACGTACGACTAATAAGTCATCTCCACCTAGACTAATTGTACCTGAATCCAACGCCCCCAAGTCTGACAAACAGCTTCAATCAACCAACCTTATCTCTACAATACTTAAGAAAATAATAGAACTACTAATCCCCCATTTAGACAAACTAATGCCATTTCTAACAACATTATTACCAACATTGCTAAAAAATGGATCAAAATAATTCTCTGTTAATTAATAATATAACAATGACCAATTGCAATGCCAATGGTCTTACACCACAACGCTCAACTTTTATTGAAGTCATGACAGAACACAATATTGCTATCGCTTATATCAGCGAGACACACCTTGTTAGTATGGAGAACTTTAGAATTCCTGGGTACCAAGTATATCGAAAAGACCGAGAAGCCGTAATAGCATCAAGCGGAGTTGCTATTATAATCAAAAAGAAATTCAGCCACCACCTACTTCATATAGGTGTTCTCCAAAACGTAGAAGCCATTTCTATTAAAATATGCATGAAAAATAGTAATTTTTTAACCCTTACAGCTGCATACAAACCTACAAACAAGCGGCTTAAAGAAGACGAAATATGTGAACTTTTTAACACAAATGAGCCCACGTTAGTTGTAGGAGAATTGAATGCTAAAACTATCATTTGAGGTTGTTATGTTAGTAATCCTGCCGGGATTAAGCTGCACAACATCATGACCAACCACGGTATTTTAATATCAGCCTCTGATGACTACACTTATCATCCGTACCAAACAGACCATCAACCTGACATTCTAGACGTTATACTGCATAAAAATATTGGTAATCCAGTGTCTCAAACAATAGTTTCTGAACTAGACTCTGATCATCTTCCTGTCTTCATCTTCCTGTCTTCATCGACTTCCAAAATACCCCTATAATAATACCTCCAAGCCCTAACTTAGCTTATGGAAAAACCGACTAGGATAAATTGCAGTCAACTTTCTACTGAAATAGACAACGGCGTCCTTCAATTCACATCAGCATTGCAATCAAGTATCCAAGAATCAACTACACCTTGGAAGCAAAGGAAAATTGCTCAGCATAACAGAATTCCCAACTACATACTTGACCTAATTAAGCGAAAGAATAGGCACAGAAGAGACTGGCAAAGACACCGGTTACCGTACCTTAAAACACTGTACAACCAACTATGTCATTTAGTAAAGAAAGAACTTGATAGCCTCAGAATCCAAAGATACAATTTCTACCTGGAAGACATTAAACCCGGTGACTCATCTATGTGATTTGCTACCAAACAAATATTAAGACAACCGAGCATAATCTATCCTATGATATCAAATACCATCAGATACTCCTCTGAAGACAAATGAGCCAATTTATTAGCAATTCATCTTAAACAAGTCTTTACGCCAAATACTGCTGAACAAGACCAACACTTTGATAGGCTGGTAACAAGCGCAGTCAAAAATATACAGTTACAAGATAACCATGAAATAGTTCCCACATCTGTCCAAGAAATCAAAAGTTATATAATAAAATTACCTAAGTGTAAGACTCTTGGGCCTGACCTTATAACAAATGAAATGCTAAAGCATTTACCTAAAAAGGCTTTGGCTTACTTAACCTCGATATATAATTCCTGTCTTAGACCAGGATACTTTCCGACATCGTGGAAATCTGCAAATGTGCTTCCTATATATAAAGTACGAAAACCGAAGAATAATCTTGACAGATACTGACCTATTAGTCTTCTGTCAACTCTGACCAAGCTCCTAAAAAAAGTTATACTTTCCAGACTACATACAGCAAAATGATACAATTCCTCTTCACCAATTTGGTTTCCGAACCCATCATTCAACATTTCACCAGTTTCTTAGAATAAGTGAAATAATTGAAAGAGGGCTTGAAAAGAAAGAGTACACGGCGGTTGTATATATGGATTTAGAAAGAGCTTTTGATAAGGTCTAGCATAACGGACTATTATACAAAATAGGACTTTTAAATACTCCAAGTTACCTAATCAAGATCATTAACTCTTTTCTCACTAACAGAACTTTTAGTGTCCAGATCAATTCAACTTTATTTAGTTCGAAACATTCTCGTATCTGTTTGTTCACGACGTATCTACAGTTTTCAAGTCAACGCTGGCCATGTATGCTGATGATACGGCAATAATTACATAAAGCTCCTGTGTTGATACGGCAATTGAACTCCTCCAAAACTATACAAATATTATAAGTGAATAGTTTCAAAAATAGAAAATTAAAATAAATTCTAATAAATGCCAAACAAAATGTTTACCCTCAAGAGATATGACCAAATTACAAAAATAAAAATAAATGATATTGAACTAGATCGGAACCTAAAGGATTTAGCTGTTAAATACTTAGGCGTGCACTTGGACGCAAAATTGAACTGGGGATTTCATGTCAATAAAAAACTCAACGAGTGCCACAACAGACTGAGTGCATTATATCAACTTATTATTTGCAAATCTCACCTGAGACCTAAATGTGCGGTACTTATCTACAAAGGAATCCTTAGACCAATTCTTACATATGCATGTCCTGTATGGTGCAACACATCTAAAACAAAAATGAAGAAACTGCAAATAATCCAGAATAAAATTCTCAGAATCGCCATCAACTGCCCTTGGTTCGTCCGTAATAATGAAGTTCACAGTGAATTAAGTGTTCTACAAATCTCAGAGTAGATTAATAAATATACAGTGAAGTTTTTCCAAAATCTATCTTTGTGTTCAAATGCTAACATATTAAATCTAGGTGAAAAAAAGATTTATATGCGCCTTAAGCATAAAATAACAAAAGGACCTAATTTAATTTAAATATTGTATATAAACTCAAATCAATGCCAAACTAATATTGAGGTGTAAATTATCAGTTAATTCCCACAGAATCAAACATTTAGGTCTGTAGTTAGTTCTTAAAAATTGTACTATAATAACCTAGCTGTATATTGCATTGTATATTGCAGAGCCAGCTATATTAATAATAAAAAAAAGAGTGTTATATTTAGTGTCATAAAAATGCCGTACAATCTGCATAACGATATTTCGAGCTCTATTTTGATCGTCGGCAGCCTTCTCAACATACCTATATAAGATTTTATTGTTTCAGCACGATGGGGCACCACCACACAATCAGGTAACGGTGCGAAATCATTTGAAACCAGTTCAGTCTTGCCCTCCGCAGAGTGAACATTAACCTGAGCCCTCAGAACCTACTTGTTATCTAAAGTTCAATTGTTTTTGTTAAAACAACATCGCATTCGGCAATATGTCCGCTTTGGCGGATTTATTGTTCAACGTTTGCGCGTTTATGACGCCAAACAAACTCGCCTTTGCAATCGAAGGGTTGCAGAAGTTACTACAAAAAACCCTCAATGACGATAAACCTAATAATACACCCGCAGGTACTTCCAGAGTAGCCGCCCTTGCCCCAACCGACGACGATAACATCAACGAAGCCAACGAGGAATTCCAACCGGCAAGAAAGAAGAAAAGGATCCGGGGAAAGAAGCTGAAGACTGCCACCCGCATGGACGTCGATGCAGCCACTTCGAACGAAGAATCCGAAGACGACTACGTCAACCCCACTTCTCAAGTTTTAAGTAGCGATAACCCTACCGTAAACCCACCACCTCAAGCTTCCCAAGTTTTTTGTAACAATAACCTTACCCAAAACCCACCTTCACAAACATCAAAAGTTTCTAGTAACGATAACCCTACCCAAAACCTACCATCACAAACATCCCAAATTTCTAGTAACGATGACCCTACCCAAAACCTACCTCAACCTAATACTAAATCCACCTCAAATGAACGCATCCCGGGCATTGTCCTTCGAGACAAATCCAAATGGCCAACCGCCACTTCCCTCTTCGATTTACACAAAATCCGTTTTACTAATGCCGCCACCGTCCCGGAAGCGTATTTACGTTCTATACCATTATACAGATGAATGCCACTCTATAACGTAGTATGATTTGTATATGTGAAACGCGCGCATGTGTACTCCAAATCATACCGCAATACAGATGGACGTTATTCTATAACAGTTCACGCCAATAAGCAGGCGCGTGTTTCTACTCAAGTCAGACCGAGCGAGGATAGAAAAACCACTATATTAATTTAATTTATCTTTATTTCCAATTGGCTATTTCTAAGCTGACAATGTTCTAGAAATATTAATGCGATTTCTGGTTAGTTTGATTTAATTTAATATTCGCTTCCAGATTTCTCAAACACTTCTTTTTTTTAACGATGCCGCCTTCGAATTTTGATGGCCTACCAGCCTGAATTCTTTTCGAGCCTGCAGGTAGCCCTGCTCTATGTTTCCTCCTACTAGTTGATGTTGGTTGTACGCCTATAATTCGACCACGTTTAATTTTTTGATTTGATGTAAGAAACTTAAAACATCACCAGGTGTTTTAATTTATCCATAACCGTATTTACTTTATTTACGGCATTGGCTGTTTCTATCAAATCACTTCCCTTTAGAATTTCAACAACTTTTACGAAATTTTCGGAAAGGCGGTTGAGTGCTGTGTCAGTAACACTAGTACTCGCATCTTTCACAGATGATTGTTCTATGTTTGACACAAATGCCGAAGATAAATCTGCAGGGGTGACAATATCATTCCCATCATTGCCTGCAATTGTAAGCACTTCGTCGACCTCATCCACAGACATCTTATCCTCAAAAAAGTTAGTTTTTATATCTTCACCAAGAGCGATTCGTGCAAAATCCTTTTTATCTTCACACGATAAAAGAGGAGCTGTTTAAAAATAATACCAAACTGGTTCTCAACGGCGCATAAATGTTTACAAAACTTCCCTCCTTGGCCATAGGAACAATCGCAAGTGGCGGTGTCTGAATGCACAGTGTAAATATATTCATCAGAAGTGACATCAAAGCTGATGTTATCATCACACTGCTTGACAATGAGATATTTAGTTTTAAGACAAAATTGGTTATATATGATTTTATTTTTTGTTTTTCTGCAATTTGAAAATGATAGAAGGTGACGTTTATGGTATGATTCAAACACTTGGCAAACAAAATCAACTAGAGCGCAAGTGTTAAATGCCTTGCATCTCTGAAGAACTACATCTTTAAAGATTCTTATCGACGATTCTACAAAGTTATTTGTGTTATGTCCCCTGTTTAAAATTTTATGTCTGAAACAGATAGCCCATTCCTCTCGTCTATCCCATAAAGACTGCATATAGCTTTGAAGCTTATCGTAAGATAGAATTATATCGTCCCCACAGAATTCTTCATGAGCTTCATTGGCTTCTGTCTCAGATTGCGCGTATAAAATTTTTGGAACTGTCTCATAATATATGCTTTGTGTTTTTAATATACCATGCGTATTGTCCCACAGCCAACGCCAAAATGCCTGACATAAATGAAAGGTACATAACAGAACTGTCGAATTTCCAAATACAATCTTTAAGGCATTTCTTTCGGCTTTTGAGTCGTCGGTCATTAAAACTAAAGGGTATCCATAACCTCCAAATCCCTCTACTCCAAGAGCTTCTTTTAACATATTGAAAACCAGCGTGTAATTTGCTTCAGTCTGCTCAGGATGCAAAATGCAAGCTAGAGGTAATGCGCCAATTTTGAAGCTGTGAATAGAAATGTGACACATGAACTGGTCTGGTCACATGAACCGCTAGAATCAACGAAGACAATTTCATGTGAAAATTCGCGTTTATGAGCTCTTAACATTATGGGCGTTAGTATAATAAAAATCAGTGGATTTTCCATTGAAATGATTTTCATACCGAGTCCTTCATATATTTTCAATTTTTCTTGCAACACTTTGTACATACTCTGTTTATCCCTTCCACCAAAATGAATTCGCCTGTACGATAAAACTCTCTTAAAAGGCTATAAATAAACCGAATTTAAAACTTACCTCCACTGGTCGTATAGATGATAAATCTGACGATCCGTAGGGTTCAACTGTGCGTTTGCTAATACTTCAAAAATGTTTGAATCATCATTTTCGTTTTCTAACATAAGTTCGTGGTAGTTTTTGCGGAGGCAGGGGACATTCCTTCATCAAAATATTGAATAAATATTTCTTTAGTATGCTGACTCATGCGTAAATAACTATAGGTCTCCGCAACTTTTAATTTATGACTGTGCTTAAATATGATCTGAAATTGATCAAATTTAAAGTTACTTACAAATTATTGTACAAAATTTAAAAGGTGAATTTTAAATCCTTGTCGAAATTCGAAAATACTATGCTATTTAAATAATAAAAATTATCTCTTACTGTGATAACTATGTTGTATCCAGCTTTCAAATGCGGGTCATTTTTGATAGTATTTGGATTCAATTTCTTAAAAGAAATACAATTTTGGCATCACATTTTTGTTCCTTATTCGAGTGGGACATTTTTAAATTCTGCTACTTTGTTGAAGTCATTGTGATGTCACTTAAACACTTTCTTGAATTCAAATTTTTCAGTGATGGGTATGTATATCTAACAATCCAATTTGTTGTTGTGCCAACGCTAAAATTTCGGATCCAGTCGTCACACCATTGACTACTTGTCTTATCTTTATGATGATTCTTGTTTCTTATAATAACACTGTAGTCGTTGCAACTAACGTAATTATAACTATCAATTACATCCTCTTTATGAATAATATCTTTCAAGGCATTCAGGTTGGCTTCCATCTCAAATTGCGATTCGAACAATGTTTATATTAACACAATTTATAGGTTATCACGTGGCTGGCTTAACGACTACCACTGAGGCACTGCCGCTAATTTTTACACAAATCATACTAGGGTGACGTCCATCTGTATCGCGGTATGATTTGGAGTACACATGCGCGCGTTTTATATATACAAATCATACTACGTTATAGAATAACGTCCATCTGTATCGCGGTATGATTTGGAGTACACATGCGCGCGTTTCACATATACAAATCATACTACGTTATAGAGTGGCATTCATCTGTATAATGGTATAGAACGTAAATACGCGTCCCGGAAAGCATTAATATAACACCTAGCACCATTCCCAATTACCGCGCCATGATTTCCCTTATGGACAAATATAATTTATCTAAACACACCTATTCCTTACCCAGTGAAACTCTCCTTAAAGTTGTTTTCCGAGGAATCCCCGAAACCACCCTTACCGACTAGATTAAAGCCGAACTAGTATCACGTAACTACACCCCATCCAAAGTTATCCAGCTCTTCAAGCGAAACAGATCCCCGATGCCGCTATTCCTAGTTCTCATTCCGAGAGAACAAAAATCAATTTACAATCTCACCCACTGCTGCAGAGTAGCAATCTGTGTCGAACCTCTACAATCCGAAGGTAAATCCTACTAATGTTATAGATGCCAACTCCACGGTCATTCCCAAAGTAAATGCACCGCTCATTTCCGCTGTGTTAAATGCAGCGAACCTTACCCATCCCACGAATGTACTAACACCCGTGACCAACCCGCTAAATGCGCCAACTGTGGTGGACCACATACGGCAAATTATCGCGGATGCCCAGCATCTGTTAAATCCCAACAGACCAGGTCCCCTAAAACCCCCGCCTGGTCCGCACCAACGTTAACTTCCGCTACCCTATTACACGCTTTACCCGCAAAACCCGCACCGTCTACCAACAAACCGCAACAACCTTTTGCACCACCAACAATCAAACCCCAAACAACCTACGTTCCACCTCAAAACAAACAAGCCCGTATTGCCGAAATCCTAGGAAACATGCTTTCATCCGTCAGTCAATCAAATCCGACAGATAAAGCCACCAAATCCTTCCTTGAAAACACCCACCAATTACTTTCGTTAACCTTCTAAAAACCAACATGGCAATACAACCTACCATCCCTTCCCACCTCACCGTATACTTCTGGAATTGTAACGGTCTTCTTTACAAAACCACTGAACTTGAAGAATTTCTCAGAGATCACAACGTCGATCTCATCCTTCTCTCTGAAAGCCACCTTAACCCATGTCACAAAGTTAAAATTTCGAATTACAACCTTTTCCGCAACGACCGCGACGCAAAGGCGGTGGCACTGCAATCTACGTCAAACGATCCCTTAAGCATTACCTCGCTCCCAATCTTTTCCTGAACCATATCAAAACCACCTCAATTATCGTAGAGACGACCTCCGGTAAGATCAAGATGATTGTATCCTATAAACCACCCAAGTCTCCTTTAACCAACAATGACCTAGACAAACTCTTTCCTGATCACAATCCCACAATTGCCGCAGGCGATTTCAATTGCAAACACCCGTCCTGGAATAGCCGCATCCACAATTCCAACGGACGAATTTTATCCGCATACCTAAATGCACATCCGCAATTACCCGCACTCGCCCCTAACAAACTAACATTTATCCCAATCAACTTCCCTCCCGACATCCTAGACATCGCAATTACCTAAAACATCTCTTTAATTCTAACAATTTACGCTCTTTCCAAACTTAGTTTCGACCATAATCCAGTTATCCTGCACCTCGGACCTTTAGAAACCCGCCAAATCACCGACTGGACCAAATTTACCCAGCTCCTAACAGACCAAATCGATCCCATTCCTGTTATAAACACCCATCATGACATAGACCTAGCCACCGCCTCTCTCCAAAATTGTATCCTAAATTCACACCAACAATCCACCACCACAAATACCACCCCATGACTCACCACCCTACCGCCTCCCCTAAAAACCCTTATCCGACTTAAGAACCGCGCCAAACGCACCTACTTACGCACTCTAATCCCTCACGACAAACAAATCATTAACCGACTACAACTCCAAGTCCGCACCGAAATTCAAACTTTCCGCAACGAATCCTGGACCGGCAAACTAGAATCCTTAAACCAAAACAACCATTCCCTATGGCGTATGCAAAAAATCCTCCGCAACGCTAACCAATCTCCAGAACACCCTATCCACTTGACCGGCGGCCTCGTCTTTTCTCGCGAAGAAAAGGCCGAATCCCACGCCGACCACCTAGAACTCCAATGCAGCTCAAACTACCAAATAGTCGATCTCAATCACGTTTCCCGTATTGAATCCATAGTATCCCGATTCTTACTAAACAACCGCGACGACGATCCAATCACGCCTACATTGCAAAACCACCACCCAATTACTTTACTTCCCGCACTATCAAAAATCTCTGGAAGAATTATCCTACACAGGCTTAACCTGGACATCTCCCGTTTAAAAACTCTACCCGACAAACAATTTGGTTTCAGACCAAACCACTCCACAACCCAACAACTCTTACGCGTAACCGAATACTGCTACCAATCCATGGCCGCCGGAGCAGTATTTCTCGACGTCTCTAAGGCTTTTGACCGTGTCTGGCACGCTGGCCTTGTCTACAAACTTATCCGTTCCAAAATCCACTCAAGATTAATCCGCATAATCCACTCATTCCTAGCACACCGCCGTATCCAAATCAAGTTAAACAACGTCAAATCCTCAATCCGCTACCTCACCGCTGGAGTCCCGCAAGGCTCCGTTCTTTCACCTACATTATTTAATATCTACACCCACGACATTCCAAAAACCCCACGTACCGAACTAGCCTTGTACGCCGACGACACCGCCATCCTAACACGATCTTGGCAATCCGTACACATAACCCAATACCTACAATCCGCAGTCGACGCCCTCGAACTCTAGTTTACTGACTGGCTTATTTCCGTTAACGCGCAAAAGAGTGTCGCAGTAATCTTTTCCCACAAACTCAAGCACCGACCCGACGGCCAACTAACCATCCTCGATATTCTATTCCATGGACCAAATCCACTAAATACTTTGGCGTTATCCTAGATAACCGCCTCACCTTTGCATCACACATCCAATCGGCCTCTAACAAAAGCCGTGGCTCCCTAAAGTCGCTAGCTTCTCTGTTATGTCGTAAAAGTTCCTTATCACCGAAAAACAAACTTCTCCTCTACAAATCCATCATAAATCCCATCATGCTCTATGCGTCTCCCGTCTGGAGTCACGCCGCCGACACCCACGTCCACTTCAAACAATCCAAAACAAAGCTCCCCGTCTTACCTTTAACGCTCCTTGGTACATCCGAAACGACGACCTACATCACGACGCCAATCTACCCACTATCTTAGCACAACTCCGCCACCGCACTGTATTCCATATCACGAAAAACCAAACCCACCCCAATCCGCTTATCCCCAAAACCACCGATTACGACGTATCCTATCTCTTCAAAATCAAACGCCCTAAAACCGCTTTCCCCGACGCCTTTTAAAATTTTCTCGCCCCCTCAAGACTAACACAAATAATATTTAAAATTTCTGTTGCAGATTACATTCCTTAAGACGACGGGGTACAAGGACATTCCTGGCCCATCAATCATGGCAAGATAAGATAAGATCATTTGAATTAAACATTCCCTAACTGATGGATAGGACAAAACGCGCTCGTTGCTGGGCCACTTCAATCCCCTGATTTGTCTGTTTTGGACTTTTATTTATGGGGAACGGTAAAAGATAGGGTGTATCAGAGGACATACGCCGCAGAAGATGATCTTTGAAAAGCTGTTCTAGAAACTTTCGTTAATATTGATACACGTTCCGTTTGAAAAGCTACAAATTCTGTTTTAAAACGGTGTACTATGTGCATTAACTAAAACGGTAGATCTTTTGAAAACATACTGATTTAAATACGATACACAATAAAATCAGTTACGTTACTTTGCTCCCTTCTTTATATTTTATTTAGATCCTAAGTTTCGTTGTTCTTTTTTAATTTATCGTTTACAGTATTCTACTTACATTTAGTATTAATGTTGATGCTTACTGGATTTGCTGATAAAAGCTGTCATCTAGTCGATCATTATCTTTAAATGCCTCAATAAAGACCGGACTTTTCCGATCAAAACGTCGGCAAACAAAAAGTCTGTGGTTATAGATTGATGACCCATCCTACGAAGCCAAACACCGTTAAGAATATAAACTCGCAAGAATTCGTTATTGTTGTTATTCTTTGTATGTTAAGTAGTTTTTGGAGTATAGTTACTAGTATTTTTTGTTTTAACTTGAACAGAATAAACAACTTCCCACAAACTAATTGAGCTTGTAATTTTAAAATTTAAAAAATTGTAATACCTATCTAACTTCCATTTCATTATTCAACTTGACTCGTTTATAAAAATAAATGTGGCATATGGATTATTATTGGAATCGTTGAAAATGCACTTTTATTATAAAACCATAGCCGACTATGATTTCCATTAGAAAAATAGAAGTTTGCCATAACTCAAAAAGTATACGTTAAATAAAAATTTCGACTAGACTATAGTATTTAACACAAAAATACCTAAAACTTTTCCTTGTATTAATTTTTGTAAAGGCAATAGTAACAAAACAACAGGCACCAAACAAATTTACCAAAAATCTTATTTTTGGAAATATCTAGTTACCCATGTATTTTTTCGAAATAACGAAAAGCACATTTTATTAAGCTGAAAAAACTACAAGTCTTTTTCTATTTAACCGCCTCTCTATCTTTCCTAGTTTCCGAGATTTCTGTGATAAAACACAGAAAAAAACTCACTCTATATACTGACGACTAAGTTAATTTAAAAATTGCTATTAAGAAATAGAAAGCAAAAGTCAACACAAGCGAAAAATGAAAGAAAAAACTCCCCGTTTTTTATATGATTTGCAGTATTTCCGCAGATTTGATCCATGGATGTTGTTATAGTGGCAGCTGGATCTTTTTTCCCTAGTGTCAAAAAAGAAGAAAAAGAAAACAAAATAAATGTTGGTGAGAAGACTATTTTCATGGCGTAAAAACAATGTACTACTGACAGAAATAGACAACGAACATTTTAAAAAATGTATTCGTATGACCGCAAAAGATTTTAAAAGATTAACAGTTCTTGTCAGTCCTAAAATATAAAAAAATAAGTCAAAATGCTGTAACAGTCCTAACACTACGAATATACCGTCTCGACGGCGCACCAACGAACAAACACACGCCTTTGTGCAAGTCAGATGTACCGACAACCGATGGAAAGTGTTTGGCACGTTTTGTTTGGTGCGCAGACACGTCATGAGTGCCCTTACTAACCGAGTTTATTGGTGCTCGCGCACCCTTGCTACAAAAGTAACATAAGTTAAAAAGTTCATCTTTTAGAAACAACAAAAAAACTATTTTAACTTTAGGAAAGAAGCTAAACGAATAAAAAATTGTATCAGGCACACTATTATCTTAAACAGTACAGTGCGTTTCAAGGAACGTGACCACATTTCAAATCAAGATAACTCTAGAAGTTTAAAAAATAAAAGAATGGGACAGTAGGATGGGACAAAAACTAACATCTAGGGTGCGTGTCCAAGTTTTTTTTACACATATTGAAAAACAAAAGCGAATCAACTGTCGAACTTATTAATATAATTTGTATATTTTTAAATGGAACACCTTGTATATATTTATATTTTCAAATGCACCATTCCATTCTGAATTTAACGATATTGCATAATCATATAATTGTACACAAAACTAATTAAAGCCTGAGTTGAAGTATCAAGTGTGCTATATTGTTGACCTCAAAATGGAATGGTGCATTCGAAAATCTAAAAATAAACAAGGTGTTCCATTATCTTTATATTTATATTTTTACATAAAATGAAATATGAAAGTCCTTGAATGTTAAACCAAAATAGCGTATTGCTTTTGTTCAGTTTTATTTGAAAAACACGTATTGCATCTATTCCCAAAAGGTCGGATAGAACTGAAATTTGGTGGGATGGTGATAGTACACCTGAGTTTACAATCTGGGGGGCTTGCCGTTTGATGGGCGGAGGATATAAAAACTCTGCATCGCGACGCTTTTTAGAAAATAGCGCTGTTGTGGTGAGTGCTGTTGAAAAAAAAATTAAATAAATTATGTACAATATGCACAATTTTTAGTTCTTACATTTTTTGTCTGCATCCAATATTTTCCGCTCTACGGTGCGTAAAAGTTGGGGGTTGATTTGCAATTTTCAACAAATCAGAATTTTATTGTGGATTAAGACGAAGATCCCTATCAAACAATTCTGTAATAATTTTTTTTTGAAGGGGCAATGTTTTGTGAGTCTGTAGATGTGTGATTAGAGATATTTGGTCGTATACAATCAAATATATTATTTCTTAAAACGGGCCACTAAATACTCCGTTATGGGATTTTGCAATTATCATTACCTACAGTCAATATTTCTTTGATCTAGGCGTCAAGTTTATCGTTTTTGTGCTACATAATTCAAGAATAGTTATTTGTACCACTAGGCCAGAAACTAACCTTTTGCGAGTGCGAGGATGGTTTGTATGCCAATGCGTTAATGCGTTAACCTCAGCCTGCAAGTCTAAGCACTCCCAAGAGCATTTTCTGGCCACGTGATACACACGATTTTTTGGGCCGACAAATAGTCAAATTTGTTGAAACTTAAATTTTTAATTAAGCAACTTTGTCGACAGGTATGTTGCTTAATGCGAACCATTTGCGAACGTGATCGCTAACACTAGTCGACACTAGATGGCGCAAAACATATAGTTTAAATTTTTAAATATTATTATGCACCAAAACTTTTTCGGTTGGTAATGCCATTTGGCAGCTGTCATTTAAGCATATATTAAAACACGTGTTTTTTTTTAATGTTTGCATTTAAAAGGCCTATAAAGTCCTTCAAAATAAGATGTAAAATAGTACTTCAACCTATTATTTACGTATTCCAGTATGAGGATTGTAATGATTTTAGTGTCATGAGCATAATGTGATATTGTCAACATTTAGTAACTTTTTTGCCGGGAGAGGCCAAGAAAAAGGATGTTTCTGGCAGCTTTTAATTGATGCAAAATCAGTGAATATGGACGGAAGACCAAAAAATATATACTTTCTACACTCTAAAAAAAACTATTTCAACTCGTTTCCACACAACCCTTGAGATGGAATTAATCGGTGAGTTTTTTTTATGAAACGTGTGCACTTGCTCTGTGCTAGTGCAGGTAAATCAAAAACGCTGTAGGTGTAAAAGTCAACGCCAGAATGCAAAAATTTTAGAGTAACTTTGAAAAGAACTATATTACTGATTAGTGCACTTTGTGTAAAAATATCAAAAACCGATACATAAAAAGGTGAGAAAAAAAACTAAATATGCTCTAAAATAAATGACTTCTCTTACAAACAAATTAACCTTACGCGACAAAATTTTGTGCATGATCTGTTTGGTCATATACGTCAGAAAAAAAGTTATGCAACCAGGTAAAAACGCGGTTGTTATTTATTTTGTACTGGTAGTGTGACTGACGAGTGACACAATGATGACCTTGCCGCTGGCGAACTGTTTATGTCTCCAAAAATTCATACAATCTCGTTTCGCTGCCTCCAACATCCGGTGCGTTCTATCATCATTCATTGCGTACTTATTGTCAAGTACAAAGCTAGTAGGGAGAAACTTTCAGAAAATCATAGATGTCGAAGAACAACACGGATCACGACGGAACTAGCTTTAGAGGTTTGTTTAAGAGAATCTCGCGCAGATGACAGAAGGGTTGTAGGCCTGCTTATGGTTGTCTTGCAGGATTAAGATGTTTGGTTGTGTGTTTACATTGAAAAAACATTCCCTACCAGTTTGCGTTAGAGGATGACAATACAGAATATGCAAACAGCGTGTTCGATTAGGTATAGGACCAAGCAGATAACTCATAGTTTGCTTATTCTGGTTTCCAATTGATATTTGAGGTTGATATCAAGGAAAGCGAGTCAGCTTTACAACGTTGCAATTGACTGAAAATTAAGTAAACCCTAATATCAACCGTGGATTATGCCTCAAGGATGGTGTGGAAACGAGTTGTAAATTATATTTTCTTGTATCATGCATAAGGGTCAATATGACCGTAGACAATGATAATTTAAAAATGTCTATATCGGAGTATGTATTGGCCCGTTTTAAGAAACCATATCTTTTTGTATATACTACCAAATCTATGAAATCGAACCTCTACAGACTCATATTATTCTTCCAAAAAACCGATTATTGCGGATTTGTTTGATAGCGATTTTCGTCTTAATCAACAATCATATTCTAATTTTGTTAATAATTGCAAATCACCCCACAACTTTTACCAACCGTGAAGCGGAAAGTATTGACCGCAGACAAAAAATGCAAGGGTTCAAAATTGTGCCCAATTTTGTTCTCAACATATTTTATTTAAATTTTTTTTCTATAGCACATACCACAATAGCGCTATTTTGCGAAAAGCGTCGCAATGCAAAGTTTTTATCTTCACGCCCCTCGAGCGGCAAGCCCCCGAGGTCGCAAACTCAGGTGTACTACCAGGGGACCTATGTCTACCATACTACCAAATTTCAATTCTTTCCGACATTTTGCAAATAGAACTCCGTTTTTGTACCCATTGCTTGGACTACATAGTGATTACTGAATGATTTAAACATATGAATTGGCTGCTCGGTTTTCGGTTCTTCTTGCTTGTACATTCCGAGCAACTTCTAGAAATTTTTGGTCTCTTACCGGATGATTCAGAAGGTTCCGTAGAAACAGAAGTAGCAGCTGTCCTTGCCAGTCTGGTAAGTTTTCTTTTGAGACAAACAAATAGTCGGGGATTTGTTTTCCGATTCTTCAAATACTCAGATACCAAATCCTAAGTTAATTTCTTTACAAATTGAAAACCTTTCATTTATTGGGGTATAGAGCGAATAAAATGGGAATTTAGAAAACTAAATACCTAAAACTGAATGAGAACGTTATTATTATTCGTAATTTGTCAACAAATAAAAACGTCTATGAGTACAAGACGAAAATAATTTTCCGCCGTATTTAAACATGAAGCTGTACCATTTTTTTAATTAGTAAAAATGTTATCTCGTGCCATTTTCACTTAATCTACTTTAAATTTTACCACAATTACAATTTTAAGTGACAGTAGCAACAACTAACAGCGATGACACTAATGAAAGCACCCCACTAGATCAAAAGAATTAATTCAATTCAGAACTACATGACACAAATAATATTGAAAAATTATCCATCAAATGTGACTCATCAGGTTGTAATTTGTATAGAGATCAGGTTATTTACTTTAATAATATTTATATTTCTCTTTACTATAATTGAATGATAACTCCTAGAATACAAGATATACGAGGATATATTGAAAAATTCTTAGCCTACACAAAATTGAAACAAAATTTCAATGTCAAAATATTTTATTACTCTACATATTCTCCTCTTAATTGGATACATTTATTACAGCCAACCTGTAACGTCTATAGACATTTAAAAAAAAATGTTTCTTCTTGCTCTGCAAACCAGACCTCCACAGCCTTGATTACCTCCTTGTTGGAAGAAAATGTAAGACCTTTTAAACTTTTTTCAGTTGAGGAAAGAGGTGATAGTTGGACGGAGCCAAATCGGGTGAATAAGGGGGGCGTTCTAGTAATTCAAACCCTAAATTACGAATTTTTTGCATGGCAACATGAGATTTGTGTGCAGGGGCGTTGTCCTGCAAAAACAAAACACCTTTGGATAGCTTTCCGCGTCTTTCTCTTTAATATTTTCTCGTAGAGTAGGTCAGTAATGTCGAATAGTCATCTCCAGTTATTGTTCTACCCTTATCCAAAAAATCAATCATGATTACTCCATGGCAATCCCAAAAAACTGAAGCAAGAACTTTTCCAGCAGATTTTTGGACACGAAACTTCTTAGGCCTTGGAGAACCAGAGTGATGCCATTCCATCGACTGTCGCTTTGTTTCTGGATCGTAGAAATGTACCCAAATCTCATCCATAGTAACAATTCGGTTTAAGAAGTCTACATCGTTTTCAAATTGAGCACAGATCGAACACGATGCTTCTACCCTTGCACGCTTTTGGTCAACATTCAAACATTTGGGGATCCATTTTCAGCAATTTTTCTCATGTCCAAATTGACGTGAACCATATGATGAACGCGTTCGTATGAAATATTCAGTGCTTCAGGTATCCGTTTTAGCCCAATTCGACGGTCTGATAAAATCATGTCATGAACTGCATCGATATTTTTGGGGACTGACACAGAAACTGGCCTTCCCGATCGGCCATTATCTTTAATGGAAAATTTACCTCTTTTGAAGCTTGCATTCCAATTTTTGACGATTGCATACGAAGGACATTGATCACCAAGGGTATTAAGCATATCTTCGTAAATCTGCTTACATCTTAACTCTTAACTTATCAATACATCCTTGTATAAACACTTCCATAACAACTGGGGAATAAAAGAGCGTAATAAATTAATTACGCCCTCAAAAAATTGTTTGATCTTAACTGATGATCTATTAAATAATCAAATTTATTTCATAAAATACAATTTGTAATACATAGAAAGAATTAAGTATTCGTTTTCATATTTTGCTTTCGATTTAACGGGCAGTAAACTTTCCGTCGCTTTTTCAGCATTTTCTTATACACATTCTAGTAGGGCATTCATAATTGCAATTCAATGAAAAATTTGACAATTAATTAACAATTTGTTTTTGTTTCATAGCTACATAGCCCAAAGATGCCAACTCTATTTGTTTTTCAGAATACAAAGTGAAAAATAAAATCTTGTATGCACCACGGCGTTACTGAATGATTACGCCCACCGAACCATATCCATCTCGGGCCAAAGCCCTCGACCTGTATTCATGGTTCTCTGGGCGTAATCATTATAGTAACGCACTTGGTGCATAAATAGCTATTTAAAATCACTGTGAAATTATTTTAAAGTCAGAAGATCTATTTTATTTATCTATTTTTGTCAATAAATTTCAATATCTTTATTGTTAATACGGATTAAAGTTTAATTTGCGTATTAAATGCAATCCACTGGCTCAAAACGTCGATATTAGTTATTACACACCAAAATTTAAAAAAATGGTACAGCTCAATGTCTAACTTAATATATCTAGAGAAATATTGACTTAATTGTTATGAGGAAAGAGAAAAAATATTAGAGAATCAAAAAATTGTACTATAATTCTATTCCGCCAATGGCGTAGAATTTGGACACGATTAACCTGTCACTTACCCCTGTCGTTCGCCACTGATAGTAGACAGAAATGTTTGTTTAACGTAATTTAAAAGGGTGTACAGTATCTACACTTCTTGCCAAATATGAAATAGATACGTCAATTAGTTTTAAAATACTAAGCACAAATCGTTTTTAAATTTTTTAAACAAAACATCCTGTAACTTAGTAATGAGCGACATTTTATCTAGGTGTTTTGGGTTAAATCTTTATAATTTGAGGTCGAGATTCTAGTGTTAAATTATTTCCAAATAGCAATGAATCACCCTGTATACAAGTTGGAGCACTACGAACGAATTATTCTGTAGCATTAAAACGAGAAATAATGTCAGAAATTTAAGGCATACATATGTTAAGATTATTTGAGACCACATTTTAAAAATATTTTGGATTATACAGGGTGCTCCAGAAACACGTACCATATCAAAGTTAGGTTATTTTAAATGAATCACTTGAATCATTTGAATTGTGCGATAAAAATATAAAATCCTACAGAAGCTAATCAGAAGAGAAATTAGGAAAACAAAACAAGATTGGTATAGTTTAAAATGTGAATACATTGAAATATTAAAAAGAAGGTACGACCACTTCAACATGCATAAGAAAATAAAAGAACATTATAATCATTGATAAAGACTAGAAGGTAAATACATGGAAAAACTATACAGGGTGTCCCACGGTAAACTTGAATTTTGAAAATTTGGTTTTAAGCGTTTTCGGGCATGTTCTTTTCAACTAAAATAATGGCGTCCACCTAACGCTTTTGGTTGTACCGGAAGTTGACATCATCTTCGTTTTTTTAAATGGAACACCCTGTATATTATTGCAACTTTGGATTCTACGTTAATTTTTAGATACACTTTCATTAAAGTTTTCTATTTTTAAAATTAACCGTTTTTGAGGTATTTAATTATTTTTTTATTAATCAAGTTCAAACCATCACAACTTATTTATTTTTAATAGAACACCCCGTATATTATTGCACAACTTGATGAATAATTTTGTTTTTTTTTCGAATGGTATAATGGTTCCCTATACCTATCTTCTCTGGTTTTTAAAGTTTTAACTGTTTCTTTTTTGAAAACCAGAGAAGATATCTTATAATTATAGTATAAGATTCTGTTAATAATTTTAGTAGGATAATTGTTATTTTTCAGTATATTTTTTAGAGAGGTTAGAATTTTAGTGAGATATTTAGGACTACTTAGTTTTGTTATTTTGTTTTTCATAGATTTAACTATGTTTATTTTTTGGTGTTGTAGGTGATTTTTTATAAATAATTCATAGTCTTATTGGATGCCATGGGTTTAAAATACCAGTTACCAGTTAATAATTTGTTGGTGTCTTGATCTTTAATCAACCTCACATCTAAAAATGGTAATGAATTATCTTTTCAATCTCGTACGTAAATTTTAAATGTAGATTGTATTTGTTAAAAATATTAAGAGTATTATGTAGTTTATCTTCAGGGATGCAAGTGATTACATCATCAACATAACATATCATAAAAACAGGTTCAAACAATAAATTGTAACGAACATACAAAAAGTAAATCGTGATTATTAAGTTTGCTAAAATAGGGGAAGCAAGATTGCCCATTGCCAAAGTTTTTTAAGTGTATTATTTTATTACATGTGAAGTAACTTGCATCAAACAAAAACTCTACAATGTGTTTGAAGAATGTTAAATCTAGTGTAGTGAATGCTTTTATGTCAACCCAATAGTTTTGTATTAAGTTTATTGTTAATTCTTTAGAGATATTTGTAAATAAAGAGTATAAATCAAATAAAATGAATTTATAATTGTATGGTATTGTTGTATCTTGTACGGTATCTATTAATTCATATGAGTTTTTGATGCTATGAATGAAAATGTGTGAAATATTACTGAGTATGTCTGATATGAATTTTGATAAATGATACGTAGGTGCTTCAATACATGAAACTATGGGTCTTAAAGGATGATCGTCTTTATGTATTTTTACTAAACCATATAATTTTGGTGGAACACTTGTGTAAGTTGTAATTTTTTGTAAGTTGTGTTGTCTATATGTCCGTTGTTAAGTAATTTTTTAGTAATATTGTTGTTATAGTTTTGAATTTTAGTAGTCGGATCATTGTTAGTTAAATTATAAGCCAGAGTTTAATTTTGTAAAATAGTCTTCTTTAGGTATAATTACAGTAGAATTACCTTTGTCCGATTTTAAAACCATCAGTCCGTCATTATTCTTCAAAAAAGGTTTGGTAAATGTCACTAGTCTCTTAACAAAAAGTTCTTACATGGGTTACAGAATTTTCTTGTCCTATTAGTATAATTTGTAAAATCTAACCTCTCTAAAAATATACTGAAAAATAACAATTATCCTACTAACATTATTAACAGAATCTTATACTATAATTATAACACTAACACACCATCACTAATTAATTCTCCTAATTTTCAATATACCAACACTAAAATTATTAATATACCTAACTTGACTAAACACCTTATCCCATTACTAAAAACTACTAACGTCCACATAGCTACATACAATAATAATACTATTTACAACATTATCTACACACAATTAAAAGACAAGACAGACATTCATGACAAACACAATATAGTGTATAAAATAAACTGTCTTGACTGCAATAAATGCTATGTTGGCCAAACTAAACAAAAACATATTCTACCATTTTAAATGTAGAAAGTAATTATAAAAAAACGTTTAATAGCTGAAATGATATACATCATCAAACACAACAATAACATTAATTATAATACGGACACACAAAATTTAAGCAATATTTATAGAAATTTAATCACTAAAATAAAATAGAAGGAGGAATTCCCATTATCATATTGTTATCTAGTCATTCATGTTTGTTCGTTCCTACGTATAGAGTGTGTGTTTTATTAGAGATATTTATTTACATTTAATTGTTAATTTATTTTGTGTTTGTTTAATATCTATGTGCTTTTACACTTATTTAAGGGCGGACCATTTTTCTGTTTTAAGTTAGTAGTCGAGTCAATCACCTATAATTAGATTAATATATTAAGAATATGATGTTTATGTATATAACTTACCGTTAAATGTATTCCTTTTACTAAACAGAGGCCTGAAGAAGTTCACATTCTGGTGCACGAAACGTTGCCTGCCAAAACGACGTAGTGGTTTTTTGGTGCTCCTCCTCAACAAAGAACAAATCAATTACTGATCACTGATAACATACTTATCCAAAAAAGTGTTCGGAAAGGTTGTGTCCTGTCCCACATAATTTTCAATGTGTACTCTGAGGATATTTTCAAGGGAGCGTTAGAAAATTCAGAAGATGACATACAAATAAACGAAGAAGTTTTAAACAACTTTAGATATGCCGACGACACGGTGATATTTGCAAACAATATGTGAAAGTCTGCAGAGGTTAATGTCTAAAATAACGCAAGTAAGCGAAACATACGGTTTAGCATTAAACACAGATGAGACAAAATATATGGTAGTTTCGAAAGATGGGATACCTCCGTGTCAATTAATAATTAAATGCGAAACCATAGAAATGGTGCATACATACAATTACTTAGGAACCACCTTAAACAGTAATTTTGATCACTCCGTTGAAATAAAATGCAAAATAGAAAAGGCTCGAGTTGCGTTTGTTAAAATGAAAGCCCTGTTCATAAGTCATGACTTGCATATAGATATGAAAATAATACTATTGCCCTGTTACATCTTTCCTGTTATATTATATGGCGCAGAATCGTGGACCTTCAACAAAACAGCAACTAAAAGGCTTGAAGCATTCGAAATGTGGCTTTATAGACGTATATTAAAAATATCCTGGACGCAACACGTTACCAATGCCACCGTGTTACAGAAGATGAATAAAGAGAGCAAAAACTTGAATACTTAGGCCACATAATAAGAAATGGAAAGCGATATAGATTGCTTCAGCTCGTATTACAAGGAAAAGTATTGGGAAATATTCCAGGAAGGAGAAGGATGTCGTGGCCCAAGAATTTAAGAACATGTTACAATATCACAACAACAGAACTTTTTAGAGTCGCGATAAATAAAATACAAATAGCCAGAATGATCGCTAATACCCGTTAACGGATCGGCACTAACAGAAGAAGAAGATAAAAATAATGTACGTTTTTTAACATGTCCCTATAACTACTTACATCCGTTTCTGAGATAAATCGATTTTACCTGATTTGCAGACCCTCCAAAAAAGTGCATCATTTCAAGATAAATAAGAACAAGCAACTTTGTTTTAGTCTACTTTACTAAGAGCCTTTAACATCCCTTTTGATATATTTACTTATATGTTATGATGTACAGGGTGTTTTTAATTCTACCGCATAATACTAACAACGTAAAACTTAAATAACTTGCTTAACATAAATGGAACACCCTACTTTTCTGTAGCCTGTTGAAAGCTGGAACTAAATACCTTTTAGTCGGTGTTAGGGTTACCAACCTCTAACTCTGATAGTTTTCAAGATATTTTAAAATTTGGTAGTTTAACAATTTACGATGTACTGGAGTCTAAGTTATCTGTGAAATATCTGTAATATAAACATTATCTTGCAACTTTCAGTTTTATATATTTACCTTAAAAATATTTATTTTTTTTCAGAAAAAATAAACAGAAATGTACTTATGACTAGTATCTTGGACCCTAAGAGTCGCTCGAATTACGCTCACCGGTCAAAATTTACTGATGTTTAATAACAGCCATCGTTACATGGTACGTCAAAAATTGATCAAACTGTAAACGTTGACAAACTCTAACCTGTTAACTAAGAATGTAATACAAATCGATCTAAATCGCGTTAATGTTCCTACTAATTGTTCTTTGTTTAGTAATACTAATAATGACCGCTACAACTTCAGAAAAGCGAGTTTTGTTAGGCTGTATACAGCATTAAGTCAAATAGATTGGTCTATTTTGTACAATTTTAATAACGTCAATGTGGCATGTGATGTATTCTATAACATATTATACAGGGTGTCCAGTAACTCTATGGACAAATTTTGCGTAGTGCTGCTAGACCCAGAAATAAGAAAAAAAGTTCATATAAACCCAGATCTGTAAACGCTTCGTTTACGATCTACAGGGTGTTAAAAAATGTTTATTTTTTTTGGCTTTTTGGCGATATTTTGTGAACAAATTTAAATATGATCCTGAAATTTGGGACACGGGGGTTTTTGTGGTCGAGAAACGTAAAACAATGCAAAAACCTTCCATTTTAGATACTATGTATAATGTATAAAGTCACATTAGAATTTTTCAAAGAATCCAAATTTGTAGTAAAAAATGGGTAGTTCCATTTAAAAAAAAGATAGCTTTGGTATGTCGCACTTTTATGGAACACCCTGTATAAACCAAAATAATTTAAAAATGTGCAGCTTATTGATTTGTACACTTTATTGCAAAAGTTTTTTTCTAACCCCAATATTTTCCGAGATATTCTCTTTCCTCGCACTAATAGGCCACCCTGAATAATTAAATTTATCATAAAATTAAACATTCTATATCTCCGTATCAGCACAGCTTTCTCAAAAAGCGCTCGATATTTTTAACTTGTGTTGTTTTTCTCAATTCATGTCACACTTAAATTGCAAACTAAAAATTAAATTAGAAATCATTTGACATTTTAAAATGTCACTTATGTGATATAATTGGATTCAGAAAATTATGCAGAGTTTCAAAATGCAATAATATACAGGGTGTTTTATATAAAAACCAAAAATTAGTGTTACTTTTGGCAAAACTCAAAGTGAAAAAAAATCTGTTATAGTAAATAGGTGTCATTTATTATGTGTATGGTATGTCCCAAATTTCAATCAATTATCTTTAACACTAAGGGAGAAACGGGAGGTGTACTATGATTCTGTACCTGGTATAAATGAGCTTTGCGACAAAACAGATTGTGAAGTGTTAATTAATGTATGCAGATCAAAAATTTTACAACTATTACTTCGGTTATTGATTGAAATGGTTCAAAGAAGGTTTTTAAAATACCTTTGGTTTTAAAACATATAATTGTTATCCTGAAAGAGGATGTTCTCATCTGCAGTTACTACTTAAGTACTTTTAACATACCATCTCTCGACCTAAGGAGACGCAGGATTGGTCTAACTTTGTTGTACAAATTATTACATTATTCAATTGATTGTCCGTTTATAATAAGTAAACTAAACTTTTGCACACCTCGATTAATTACTAGAAATAATTTTACCTTTTATATACAGTTTGCAAAAATGAATGTATTAAAAAGTCTCCAGTAATTACTATGTGCAGTATATAATGACATTTGCTGCGTTTCTGATATTTTCTATTGTAACTTAATATCGTTACTAGACGCTTGTGATAATTTTTACTCAAATAACTGTAAAGTATAACTCGGTCGTGGTGTAACTTGTTTAATATTTAAGTTCAATTGATTGATTACTGTAATATTTTCTTTTTTATCATTGCCTTTATAGCTAAGAACCATATTATTATGTTTACATACACATTTCTTATTGTTGTCGTGTAAATAGCCTTGTAGCTGTTGGACAATAAAGCTATTATTATTATTATAATGTAGTACAATAATTTCTAAAACCATTACTTTTAAAATTTTTTTAACAAAGTTACCCATGTTTACAGTGTCATCGATTTTTGCTGAAAGCATTGATTATAAAAGGCTAAAACTAATTACGATTGCTGTTGTTTGTCCCAGGTGGCGAGATTCGACTGACTCTTAGAGCCGCGCATTAGTCATCAGGACATTTCTGTTATTTTGTTCTGAAATTTTTTTTTAAAGTTAATTTTTAAAGCTGAATTAACCTATACATTAAAAATGGTTGCAAGATAATGTGCATTTTACTCACAGGTAACTTAAATTCCAGTGAACTGCAAATTGTTAAACTAGCAAATTTTAAAATATCTCGAAAACTATCAGAGTTACGGATTGGTAACCGTAATGCCGATTGAAAGGTAACTAGTTCCATATTCCACCAGGCTACAGAAATGCAGGGTGTTCCATTTAAGTTAAGCAATTTAATTTTAAGTCGTTATTGTTATGCGTTAGTATTAAAAACACCCTGTACATCATAACATAATAGTAAATATTGCAAAAGAGATGTTGAAGGTTCCATAGTAAGGTGGTGTTAGACGAAGTTGCTTGTTCTTATTTATTTTGAAGTTATTGCATTTTTGGAGAGTCTGCAATTCAGGTAAAATCGATTTATCTCAGAAACGGATGTAAGTTGGTATAGAGACATGTTAAAGAACATACACAATTCAAAAATAGAAAAAAATACAGAGTGATTTATTTAAAATTAATATTAATAAAGAAGTGAAAACAGAAGAGAAGAATGTCAGTATTTCTTTGTTGTACGAAATATTTCATGTTATGGTTATAGGTTCAACCAGTACGTCGACATATACTTCTAGCCCATTGTGTGTAACTAGCGGAAACTACAGCAATTTTTCCGATGATTGCTTATCCGATTTTGATAGCGATGATTCACAGAAGGACAAAAGACGAGGGAGATGGGCGGTTCTGGGCCCTCACTTACTCGCCTCTGACGTCAGCGCTCGTAACATATCTTTTTCTCTCTAACCCGCTGTTTGTGTATATACCTTTCCTCGTTTGTACCTCATAATACCAACATACAGGGTGTTCAAAAAAAAATTCCCCTAACTAATGAACATGTTTAATTAGATTTATAACTAGGTTGGTAAACTTGAGTGAGAAAAGAAATTGTTATGATGCTACTCTTAATGCATACCATCACCGAGTCCCTGTCATCATTTATAGATACACATAGTCTATGTTTTGTTTGAACTTTACCATTAATTTGAATATACAGGGTAGCTTTTATGTATGGAACCAAGGCTCTGTAGCCAAAACGGTTGAAGGCATCATTCTGGAAATTTTAGGGATCAAATCTGAAGCTATTTCACATAATTTGACACAATCAAAAAATTTTTTTGCTCGATAATTTTTTCACACGGCCGCCATCTTGAATTTTTTTAAATAGCAAGATGAGTCATGTGATGTATCATTTGAAAGCTTATTTTATTTACTTTGTAACTGAGTTTGAATATTTATTATGGTTTAGTGCAAGCTGATATGCTGATGTTTTGGGCTGATAAACTACATCCATTAATACTGCCAGTGAATTAACCTCTGTAGCCACTGTTGTTGGTCGGCCACTTCTGCGACGGTTCTTAACATCCCAGTGATATTATACCGTCGTAATGTCTTGGTCACAGTAGATCTCACTATAGGATTCCTATCAGGGTTTTCAGCATTGAAGAATTGGCAAACTTCTTTATACGTGCGTTTTCTATCGCCGTAACCAACCATCATAAGAATTTGTAATCTTTCTGATTCAGTTAGCTGATTCATTTTACGAGACGGTTCTAATTATTGAATAATAATGATCTAGTAATGAGAATAACTGATGTTTTGACGTTATAACGTTACCTAGGTGACGTTACCTAGGTAACGTTATAACGTCAAAACATCAGTTATTCTCATTACTAGATCATTATTATTCAATAATTAGAACCGTCTCGTAAAATGAATCAGCTAACTGAATCAGAAAGATTACAAATTTATGATGGTTGGTTACGGCGATAGAAAACGCATGTATAAAGAAGTTTGCCAATTCTTCAATGCTGAAAACCCTGATAGGAATCCTATAGTGAGATCTACTGTGACGAAGACATTACGACGGTATAATATCACTGGGAGTGTCAGAACTGTCGCAGAAGTGGCCGACCAACAACAGTGGCTGAGGTTAATTGGCAGTATTAATGGATGAGTTTATCAGCCCAAAACATCAGCATATCAGCTTGCACTAAACCATAATAAATATTCAAACTCAGTTACAAAGTAAATAAAATAAGCTTTCAAATGATACATCACATGACTCATCTTGCTATTTAAAAAATTCAAGATGGCGGCCGTGTGAAAAAATTATCGAGCAAACAATTTTTTGACTGTGTCAAATTATGTGAAATAGCTTCAGATTTGATCCCTAAAATTTCAGAATGATGCCTTCAACTGTTTTGGCTACAGAGCCTGGTTCCATACATAAAGCTAACCCTGTATATTCAAATTAATGGTAAAGTTCAAACAAAACACAGACTATGTGTATCTATAAATGATGACAGGGACTCGTGATGGTATGCACTAAGAGCAGCATCATAACAATTTCTTTTCTCACCTAAGTTTACCCAACCAACGTCACCTAGGTAACGTGTCAAAAGCATCGCCACCTAAATTAAAAAGGCGATAATACAAATAATTGCAGAAATAATTATTAGAATAATTTTTTTAGGTATTTCCTCCAAATACAACTTCAATGTTTTTAGTCAGTTGCATAGTAAATAAAATAAGCTTTCAAATGATATATCACATGACCCATTTTGCTATTTAAAAAAATTCAAGATGGCGGCCGTGTCAAAAAATTATCGAGCAAAAAAATTTTTTGATTGTGTCAAATTATGTGAAATAGCTTCAGATTTGATCCCTAAAATTTCCAGAATGATGCCTTCAGCCTTGGTTCCATACATAAAAGCTACCCTGTATAGATAAATTTATTTGCCGAGTTAAAAATACGCAATAATTTCTAAATACAGTTTTATTATCGATTGTACTTACATTTTTTTACATGGTGTATGTACCGGCAAATACAAATTATCAAAACTTACAACGCTAATTTAACAAAACATTCATACATTTAATACATTACAATTATATTTTTTAAACATAAGCCTTAGAAACCCTATTTACTTTTTATTTGAATAGCATAGTATACATATAAAATGTAATATCATCTTATTGCATATCCAAAGGTTTTATAAGCTAACTATATCTAAACGCCTATACATACAATTAACAAAATGTAAGCATTCATAATTTAAATAACTATAAAATACAGATTAAAACACAGAGTAAATAATATACATAAATTACCATTATTCTACCTAACAAACCTACAAAAATTGTTAAAATCCTAGGGAGGAAAAATTAACAAAAGTTAACGGCTAAGATGGTATTCTATAATGACCCCAAGCTAATGTACTACCGCAACCATTAGGTATAATATACCTTTTATCATCACGTCAAGACAATGCAACCTTATTCCTTAGTTCAGTATACAACACATGTTTATTTGATGTAAATGATCGTACATTTTTATAAATATCAACACCGTTAAACACCACGTTTTTATAGTCATTCATTGTTAATTCACTTTTTATTACAGCTTTCTGGATAAATTCTGCAGTTTTGTGAAGTTCACCCTCAACATCAACAATATAGACTTTACAATCCGTTCCGAAAAATTCCCTCCATACTCATCCTTCATTTTACCAATAACAGATTTATTCTTTGGAATGCCAAATTTATTCTCCACTTTAAAATTAGATGTATCATATTTATCTAAACTCTTTTTAATGTCTTCATAAAAGTTTTCACTATACGTATCTAGAATAAGGGAATCTGTATCTGTATACGCTAGTTTCACATTATCTCCATAGGTTTTCTTAATGAAGTTGTAATAAAACTCATACATCACATGCTTAGCTACTCGAGGACACAGAATCCTATATATATATATCGGTTTATCATATTGAACAAAGAGTTTTTCCATGTATATTGCAACCAAACTTTCAAAGAAAATAGTATAATTCTTAAACTGCGGTTTCGAAATTAAAACCTCAGCTCTCAATCTTCTCCCTTTATTTTCCCAGTGTGTGAGGAACTTTACATCTGTACGCTTATCCACATTTTCTATAGTTTTCCCAAATACAGAGTTGTTCATTAATTTATAAAACATTTTTTCGAAATCATTAACCGCCATATTTCACATTTTCGTGTTCAAATCTACATACTTTTTTAGCCAACAATAGATCTGTTTATCTGTTACCTGTTTATCTGTTTATCTGTTTATCTGCTACAGCATGGGATGAGATGTTTCTGTAAATTTTTGCACGGCGATTTGCTTATAGTAAACGAGACAGAATTCTATTAAATTCCTCCGTTTTCTGATCTTTTCTTGGTTTTGCTCTGTGTTGAGCATTAACGTTAACAAACATCAGCTTTTTTTATCTACTTAGTAAATTTCACTTATAAATCAAAGTTACATTCATTGTTGACTTAAATAAATATTAACCAACCTCCGGTTTTAAATTACAAGGCATTAATCTAGCAAGCGACCTTGAACGATCCCGAGCGATCCCGAACAAGTCCGATTCATTCTGAACCACCTCCAACGTTCCCCTTATCCCTCCTATACCTTACCACAACTTGCATGAACATGTTGTCGCGTTTCTTTAGTAATTTCAATACATTTACAACCATAGGTTTGTAATATCACCTTCTCTAGCGTATTAGTAACACGTTTCTAGCATGATAAGAAGTTCACTAATTTAAACTATAAATTTAAGTTATTATTCAACATCGTATAAATTATATGGACAATTTTTGAATCGCTAATTTTAACACTTCTTTTTCTCTTAGAATGAATACATTATGATGCAATAAAAAAATGTTTTGTGTATCTTAATTGTAATTAGTAAAATTTGTTTTCAGAAACCTTATTTGAGTGTTATGGAGAGCGTGCATGGTAAGTATACAAACTTTTATGGTAGGTATAGTATAATAGCGTTGAGGAAACTTCATTCAACTTCACATTTAATTCTTAGTCATCTGAGACTTGGATCGGCTTCTTGTCGAGGTCCTTTACGAAGGATGGTAGACTACCGGTGTAATTGTAAGACGGGATTGCAACTCCCGCTGTTACATGTTAACGGTTTAGTCTATGCTTGATGTAGCTGATTGGTCGAAAAAATGCCAAATTGCTAATGAAGTTTTTTTGTGAAGTGAGATTTTTTTATCATAACCTTAATTTCTTTGATTTCCAACTTTTATCAACTGCATGTTCTGAGTAGCTGACTATCAAAGCGTTGGTAAGACGGGTGTACAAAGCCTGCAATCGCATGTTATTAGTCTATACTGGACGTTGTTGATTGGTTGGATATATGAGCACTATACTCTCAAAGTTTATTATCTGAAAAATGATGGTTAGGATTCATTGTGAAGGCTATCAAAATACGATGAATTAATTGTTTATTATAATTGTTATAGTTCGGTAAAAATCGAGTTTAGTCGGGTTTCGTCCATATATATATATATATATATATATGGTCATATTCAAGAGATTCTTCAGTATATCCTCATCTGTTAGACCGAGAAGTACTTACAAAATCAAACATGTTTCCTTGTAATTGTTGTGGTAGATGTTTTAACCGCAAGGATAATCTACGAAAACATCAAGTAGGTTATTGTAAATCTACATTACGTTTATGTGAAGTATGTGGAGTCATCTTTAGTAGTGAAGGACATTTTCAAAAACATCAAAGGGAAAAGCATGAAATACGGAATAAACGTGCGAAACTTGTGAAGGTTACCAAGTCCAAACGCGCTCGTATTGATACCACACCTGGTGGTAAATGTAGTAGTTCTCAAGATATGACCGTTTGTTTTGAGTGCGGTATTAATATTCTGACAAAATATTTCAGTCAGCATAAAAATAGTTTGGAACATAAAAACAAATTAAGTGTTGTGAAAGGGTCTGGTGTAACTATAATAAACAACGCGTTTAAAAACAGAATCGCTACATACCGGATCTCTGCAGACGATAATCGAGTTCACGTGGACGTAAAGGAGTTTCTGCTGTATTTAAAACAGAAGACTTTGAATTGTGTTCGTCAGGAAATCGATAAACATTTTTGTGTGAAAGTGAATGTTGAAATATTTGGAGAATTTACGCTACCCTCAAAAGATGGAGAGGAGATAAAATCATTTAATACGAAGTTTAAGAATTGTGATGTTTCGACAGATCTTGACAAAACATATCATAGCTTAATTGACGAGATAGAAAACAAGGCAAGTGAGTTTCAAGAAAAAGATAGTGGATGGGCATTCCAAAAACTATTATTTATAGAACTAAGTATTAATAAATGCAATCCTCTAAGGGCTTTATCTTATATTAAACTACCTAAGCCAATTGAAGATAAAAAAGCTGTACTTAATATTCAAAATTTTGATAATATGTGTTATATTTGGAGTATCCTGGCATATTTATATCCGGCGAAACATCATCCAGTGCGTGTTAGTAATTATGAAAAATACACAAACTGTTTAAAATTTGCTGATATTGAGTTTCCTATGAAATTGAGAGACATTAATAAATTTGAAAAGTTAAACGATATTTCCGTAAACGTATATGGCATTGATTCGAACCTTAAAAATGGATGTTTGGCACATGAAATTGTGGAGCATGTACATTTTACAGAAAAAGACGTAATCAACACGTGAATTTACTGTTAATAGATGATAACGCTGGTAATTCACATTACTGACTTATACAGAATTTATCTAAACTTGTGAGATCCCAATTATCTAAACATGAACATAAAAAGTATCTATGTGATGGTTGCTTAGTATACTTTAGTGATGAATGTAAATTATGCGAACATAAAAATTATGTTTGTAATCACATAAGGGTTCGACTTCCTACGAGGGAACTGCGAATTGATAAGTTTGGGAACAAAGTACCTGAAAATATTTTAAAATTTGAAGGAATTGACAAACAACTAAGAATATCTTTCGTGGTGTATGCAGATTTTGAATCTTTACTTATGCCTACTTCATACTGTAAAAGAGATGATACAGAATCGTACACGAAAAAAACGCATATCCATCAATCTTATTCTTTTGGATATTATATAAAATGTAGTTATAATGAGATGTTATCAAGATATGTCTCATATCTTGAACCAGATTGTGCAGAAGTCTTTTGTAAACGTTTAGAAGATGATATTAAAATAATTTACAATGATCACCTAAAACATATAGTGCCTATGATTGAGCTTACTGAAGAGGAGAGTGCCGCTTTTATTTCGTTTGAAAACGGTCATATTTGTGAAAAACCTTTCCAAGTGCGTGATGATAGAGTGCGAAATCACGATCACTTGACGGGAAAATATCTTGGACCAGCGGATAGCATTTGCAACCTTAATTTTAAAATTCCGTACTTTATACCAGTGTTTTTCCATAATTTATCAAATTATGATGCTCATTTGTTTATAAAACTTTAGGTGTGGTAGGTGACGCGATAGACGTTATTGCGGAAAATAAAGAAAAGTATATTTCATTCTCAAAACATATTCTGGTAGATACAGAGGAAATTAGAAATGGAGAATTACGAAACAAGTGTTTGAAAATGAGGTTCTTAGACTCGTTCCGTTTTATGCTTGCTAGTCTTGATCAGTTAGCGGACAATCTAAACAATGACCAATGTCGGGCTATTAAACATTATTTTCCGGATAAAGATGAATTTAAACTTATGAGAAACAAGTTGAAAATGCAAGGCATTGTCGCAACGAACTTCGTATTATCCAAATATGGAAAGAATGGCAAAGTTATAATTAGCGCCAATAGACCGTCATTGCTAACTTTCTATTATCCAAATATGTGCCACACATTGATTTTGGACATATTTGGATTTTTGAAATAAACTTAATTTCCCGAGGGCATCGGGTATCTGTGGCCCGATTTTATGGGGGATAGGGATATTTCAACTCAGCTATGCCAGAGGAGTCTAAATATATGCCACACATTGATTTTGGACGTATTTGAAATTTTAATTTTTTTGACGCAATATCGCGGGGGCTCGGCGTCCCCGTTGCCCGATTTTAATGCACATCAGAACTTAAGCTTTGGACACCAAGCTGAATCGATTGATGTATCGCACAATGATGTCCGACCATTAGAAAGGCCTCGGACGGACGCACACACGGACACACGGACGACAAATCGATTTCATAAACGAACGAAGTTCGTTGAAAAGGTAGTGTTTCCATATTCATTTGTTGATTCTTTTGATAAATTAAATCACAACCGACTACCGTTACGTGAAGAATTTTATAATGAGCTAAAAAGGATGCTATATATTAATAGAAAACTATACTCATGCGCAAACGGTTTGGAAAAAATTTAATATTAGTTCCATAGGAGAATACAGTGACTTATATTTAAAAACTGATGTTCTTCATTAATCAGACGTCTTTGAAGCATTTAGAAGCGTATGTGGAAAAATATATAACTTGGATCCTGCAAACTTTTTTACTGCACCTGGTTTGTCTTGGGCTGCCATACTTAAATATATTAAAGTAGAACTGGAGCTTTTAACAGATATTGATATGCTTCATTTTATAAAAATGGGTATTAGAAGTGGTGTTAGTCAGTGCAGCATTCAACATTTGAAAGCTAATAATGAATACATGGCTAGTTATGATGTGTCGAAACTCACTTTTTTTATCAACTACCTGGATGCCACAAATCTCTATGGCAAATTGTTATCAGCATTATTACCAATCAATTCGTTCAAGTTTCTAACAGTAGAGGAGATAAAACAATTAGATGTATTAAGTATATCTGAAAATTTACCGAAAGGATACATCTTTGAGGTTGACTTGATATACCCGAAAGAATTGCATGATGATCATAATGAATTTCCATTTTGCCCTGAAAATATCACACCACCAGGTTCAAAACAGTCGAAGTTAATTCCAAAACTAAACAATAAGTGCAAATACATCATTCACTACAGAAACCTTCAACAGTGTTTAAGGGCAGGTTTAGTGCTTGATAAGATTCATTGAATTCTCTCATTTAATCAAAGTGATTGGCTAAAAAGTATGTGGATTTGAATACGAAAATGCGAAATATGGCGGTTAATGATTTCGAAAAAATGTTTTATAAATTAATGAACAACTCTGTATTTGGAAAAACTATAGAAAATGTGGATAAGCGTACAGATGTAAAGTTAATCACACACTGGGAAAATAAAGGGAGCTGAGGTTTTAATTTGGAAACCGCAGTTTAAGAATATTAGATACTATTTTTTCTGAAAGTTTGGTTACAATACACATGGAAAAACTCTTTGTTTAATATGATAAACCGATATATATATATATATATATATATATATATATATATATATATATATATATATATATAGGATTCTGTGTCCTCGAGTTAGCTAAGCATGTGATGTATGAGTTTTATTACAACTTCATTAAGAAAACCTATGGAGACTGAAAACTTTTATAAAGTTTAGATAAATATGATACATCTAATTTTAAAGAGGAGAATAAATTTGGCATTCCAAAGAATGAATTTGTTAAATATTGATACCTTGATAGCGTCAATGAGCAGACGCCTGCTAGAATGTATCAATAATGATGGAGGTCACACCCATTATTGATTTCTTATATTTATTTATATAGTAATACCTTTATTTAAAAAAAACGTTTTCATTTAATTTTAATCTATAACTTGGTATCTTAATTATAATTATGTAATAAATTCTTGTGGAAACACTAAATATATACGTTGACAATAAGAATTGCCTTAGTTTTTATTTTCACTTTTATATTAACTACAGAAAAAATGGAACGATACCTTCAAATATATTCTTTAAAGAAAAAAAATTAAGTAAGCAACGTAAATTACCTATTTTCTAAAACGTGCTTAGTGTAATGATTCATTCTACAGTCCTTCTATAAGATAACCCCTGCTGAGACTACCTGCTGTTAGAATTGTAAATGATACCCTAAAGCCTGCTTCACAATGTGCAAACTTTTGTTTACAGAAATTGTGGTGTCCAAGTTTTAAATTTCATGAGTGTACATCAGAAGGATAAACATACAATATGAACGTATACAGGGTGCCCATAATCTATCTCATAACATGGGTAACTTTCTTAATATGCAAAATAGGTAATCGGTTAAATTAGGAAAGTTGGGCAGAATTACAAGCAAAATGTTAAACTTTTTCAAATTTGACATATGTCTTCAACTTTTGAAATTTTGTGAAAAAACTGAAAACAGTCGATTTTTTTTAATGTTGTCCTGTTCCACTACTACTTACTTTAGAACTGAACTAAAAATGACATCTTATACATATTTTTACGTAGAATTCGATAAAATTACTCAAAATGTCATAACCCTCTTGATTTTCGAGATATAACACAAACTTACATTTTTTAAATGGCAATCATAGTTGGCTGTGATCTTATTAAATAGCTTTTGTTTTTGCAATTTCATTGATATAAGGTTCGATATACTTTACTCTTACATTTTTTTGTAAATGCTAAAAGTAGTTTATTGATACAATTAAGCTGCAAATAATACACAGGCAGGCTATGGAAACAAATGCTTCAAACAAAACCTGTTGAAACAAAAAGCCTGTGTCGTCAACTAAATAATTTGATTTACATAAGTAAGTTGTATTATTCACGGTGATTTATTTTAAAAACATAAAATTCTCAAAATAAACAATGTATTCACATGAAGAGAGAAACGACATGCTTTTTGTTATTATGCTAGCAACAGAAATAGTAATGAAGCCAGTGAAATGTATTTGCAAAGATATATGGAAAGAAGACAACCAGATAAAAGACTTTTTTCCAAACTGGAAAATAATTTAAAACTATACGGATTATTTATGAAACCAAAACTAAGCAAAAGTTTAATCAAGAAGACGAAGAAAGAGTTTTGGCATATTATAGCAGAATAATTGGTCCGTTCTTTTACAATTACCATTTAAATGGAAGGCGATATTTAGAATTTCTTCAAAATGACTTGGAAGACATGTTAGATGAACTGCCATTAAATGTGGTACAAAATCTTACTCATTTCCAACATGATGGTGCTCCTGCTCATAATTTTAGAGCTTTTTCTGAATATCTTTCCGAACGTTTTCCGAGCTGGATCGGTAATTCAGGTCCTATTAATTGGCCGGCAAGAACACCTGATATCACACCTCTCGATTTTTTCTTGTGGGGAACCGTTAAAGACAGGGTGTACAAAGAAAACCCAATAATGTAAAAGAATTAAAAGATAGAATTAGGTTGATTATTAGAAGAATTCGTCCTCGCAGTTTGGAAAAAGTGCATAGAGAGATGGTTAGAAGATGTCAAATGTGCATATTGGTTAACGGGGGCCATTTCAGAACATTTAATATGAACTTTTATGTCTTTTGTACATTATTGAAATAGAACATAATTACAAACCATTAATAGTACCTACTTGTGGTATTATATTGTCAATATACATTTTTGTTTCAAGTTTAACTAACTTGTAAATCATTTTGTTCCTTAATGGTATCAACAACACAATTTTGGGCATTTAAATAGAAATACAAGAGTAAAGTATATCGAACCTTATATCAATGAAATCGCAAAACAAAAGCTATTTAATAAGATCACAGCCAACTATGATTACCATTTAAAAAATGTAAGTTTGTGTTATATCTCGAAAATCAAGAGGGTTATGACATTTTGAGTAATTTTATCGAATTCTACGTAAAAATATGTATAAGATGTCATTTTAGTTCAGTTCTAAAGTAAGTAGTAGTGGAACAGGACAACATTAAAAAATCGACTGTTTTCAGTTTTTTCACAAAATTTCAAAAAGTTGAAGACATATGTCAAATTTGAAAAAAAGTTTAACATTTTGCTTGTAATTCTGCCCAACTTTCCTAATTTAACCAATTACCTATTTTGCATATTAAGAAAGTTACCCATGTTATGAGATAGATTATGGGCACCCTGTATACAAGAAAAGGAACCACAAACGAGGGATTAGGGCACGCTCATGCAATTGTTTTGAATTGATTGAAGGAATAAAAAAAAAAAAGGTAGAATCCTTTATGCAGATAACTATTATTTGAGTATAGGCCTTGCCGAAGACTTGTTCAAAATGAAGATTTTGTATTTTGGTACATTACGGAGTAACCGCAAAGGAATTCCAAAGGAGTTTATGCAACCCATAACAAAAGGTGAAGTTGCGGGTCTTGAGAAAAACAATGTAAAAATAATAAAATGGGTCGACAAACAACCAGTGTTGATGGTTACAACTGATCCTACACATTCTAGTACGTTAGTAAGTACTGGTAAAAATTGATTACAATAAAACTAAAAAGGGAATTGACGTGAGCGACTAGATGTCGTCTTATCATAGCGTACTGCAAAAGAGCTTGAAGTAGTACAGAAAGTGGCATTTGAGGAAATAATGGGAACTACTGTAGCCAACTCATAGGTTATTTATAATTTAGTGTCCTCTACTAAACTAGGAATTACAAAATTTAGAAAGAAATTGGCAGAAGAACTTGTTGGTTTTGAAACAAAAAAAAAGAAACGTTATAGAAACTCCCAAGAAAAAACACACACATTTGTAAAACCAGAAGGTGCTGGACGTAAAAAGAGAAAAATGTGCAGAGGTTGTTATTCAAAACTACGTAAAACATTGAACGCAAAAGAATGAGATAGAAAAGCTCGAAGAGTAATCAGTTTTTGTAAAGATTGTCCTGACCAACCAGGTTTTTGCTTGGACTGCTTTAACATTTACCACACCTAATTTTAATGTAACTTACCAGTTATAATATAATTTATAATATCTGATATTCATTTAGTATTTTTATAAGTGTATACAAATATTTTTTCAATTAAATGTATAACTTTAAAGCTATGGTTGTTTTTTCGTTTTAATTATAAATCGTTGTTGATATCTAAGTCCGATCAGGAATTAAAAAAGAAAATACATTTGTTCATGATATTAAAAAAAATTTGTTGAAAAAAAAATTAATTTGAACTGTATAAACACCAAATGAATTAGTTCAAAACACTTGACGCAAAGGACAAGTACCGCACATATAAATGAAGTTAGGTTATTTGACCCCGACGTCAAGTATGCGTTAAGATTTCGTACATTATTTGTCGTTTTAGTGCTACAGAATAATTCGTTGGTACTGCCCCACCCTGTATAACAAATGAGATATGCCCAAATTTGTAATTATGTCCACGTTGTAAATTAACGTTTTTCAAGAAGAGCAAGAAAAAAGTGTATGAGAAAATTATTGACAAAGACTGAAAAATAAGTCTATTTTAAAAATAATTTAACTGGGACCAATAACAAATTACATAACTACAGGAAGTGATTCAAGTTTGTTGGTGTGAATGTTTATAATAATATGTTATTAAATACCCATTTTTATACTCATTTCCGTTGCAGTCGTGGATTTGAATAAGTGAATATATTACAAGAAAATCAAATCCTTCAAACAGTAAACATGCTGTTGAATAAATTTTGAAATGCTGAATGCTACTTATATGAATGTTCATTCATTCTAATGGCTTAAAAATTATAACACATTTCACCTGAACACTTTAAATAAATATTAGGAGAAATTGGTGGGCAGTCATACGTTAAATTTTGTTTATAATATTATGCGCTAAAGAACAATTGAACAATGATGTATCTACAAACAATAACATTTTGCAACAACACAACTACATATAGATAATGCTATTAGCAATAATATATAACCACATTTTCTGTTTGTCACTAATGTTTCTTGTGAAAATAAAAAAGTAGCTCTTTAAATTTAATATTTCTTAGGAAAACTTCTTATAGAGGACAATAATCTTTAATAAATACTTTTTTATTGCGCTATGTACAATGTACATAATATGAAATAAGGAACAACCAACCGCCGACACCGCGCTACTTAAATAATTAATACGTCGTTCCGCCTTGAGCTTCATTTTTCTGTGTTTTTTTTTTCATTTTTATTTTGAATGCGGAAATGAATGGTGTACAACATTTAGAATCTAGTTGATACTTGAAATGTACAAATCAATACTTTAAATATTCAACATAATCAAATAATAAATCATTGGTCATTAGTTATAGTGACCTACTTCTTTATCATTCACTAATTTGATTATTCAACATTAATTTTGTATTACTTTTTTAATGTGTAGGTATTAATAAATTAGTGCTTATGTTGGAAATTAACCTTGTACCCTTTTAGTTCGTTAACTAGTGCTTTGTTTGAAGTTGATGCGACAATTACATATGTTTAGAACTACAATTTATTGCATTGTGAATTTTAGAATAAATTATGGACTAGTTTTAGAACACTTATTATGCACAGTTGGACTAACGAGTGTACCTGTTCAAAGTTGTTTGAGTTTAAATAAACATTAATTGAAAATACTTTGTGTGACGCATGATCACACATTAGTGCACACTCGAAAAAACTAAAATAAATGTTCAACATAGTGGTATGCGGTACAATAATGTTCTACTATTAAATAATTCCTCATTTCTCATCCAAACAAGCATTGTGCACAGTAAATTAATTCATAATTGTCAATTTTATTAGTTGGTCAAATTGATTTGATTTAAAATTTCAATATTTTTGAAACTGACATAAAGTCGATTGTAATTATGTCGATTTATGGTGTATTATGTTTCCCTACTAATCATGTCTATTTTAAGTTAGTAAAGTTCCTTAATTTATGTAAATCAATTTTATTTTCTCTATATATTACCGTAAGGGTATTGATTTTTTCCGGAATTTTTTTTAGTGCAATTCAAAAACAAGTTAATTAGTCTAATCAAAACGCAAGGTCTACATAATTAGCAGTTACTAAAATAGATACGAGAAAATTTCTGAAAAGATTGTTTCCACTTTTTACAGTATTCATGTGCTGTGGTTGATAAGTTCTAACAATTGAAGACCTACCCCTGTCTGGTGATGGTTTTAGTCATACCACATTATCCATCTTCACAAAAGAATTGTCGAAAAAAACTGAAGCAAGAAAAGCAACAGTCGACCTTAGCGGAGAATGCTAGGGATACTCCATGTGCATCGTATCAACGACTGAAGCATGGATGGACATATCAACGGACGATTTTTCCTACTCCTGGTTGATACAAATGCAACAAAACCATTTTCCTGATGTAGTACAAGCGTGCTTCAAAAGATTGCTAACAACAACACTATATCTTTGAAGGGCGACTGGTAAAAACTTTTTTACGAATGATCAGATAGAAGTAACCATAGTTTGGAAAATATGGTACTAAATCACCGAGTACTTGTAGCTGACACTACTGATGTGGTTATCTTGAGAATATACGTAATAAAACGTGTGGATTCCATTTGCGTATGAGGAGTGATGTCCCTAGAATCGACAACAAGGAGATTCTTTTTCATTGCTCAGAGCAGGCAACAGCTTTAATTTTTTTAGTGAGAATATTAGACTGCGACCATGGTAATAGAATGCTGAAATGTAGCTCTCTATGCTAGCGCAGTATTCGTTATATAGAAGTTGTATCTGTGACCTGAAGCCCGTAAGTGAAATACGATATCAGTAATATCCGAAGTTACAATATTTGTGTTCCGTTTATTTAGACTGTGTGATTGTGGTTGGTAAATCGTTTGAAAGGCAGTTATCAAACTTAAATAAAAGTTTCTTTAACATCGAAGTTATAACCTGAAGTTATGCCCAAAAAAATGTTGTATACTAAAATAATAACGTACGGTATCATGAGGTTATGGAGTACAAAACGACCTGAGCAGCGTAAAGTCAAAAAAGAAACAAGATATAAGTTTTTCGGCTTTACACGTGCTAATGAAGATTCCTTCCTAGATTTGGAATCAAGAAGGCAAATATGCTTTAACACAACTAGAACAGCTTGAATCCCCAGTTACTTTTACAAACACAAAAGGATTAAACTAGATAACAATCTGGTGTAACCTATTTATAGAAACGGAAACGTTGCAAATTTTAGAACTACAGAAATGTGCTGTATTTCCATCAGTTGTGCTCCAATAAGAAGAATTTGAAATCATATTTATAAGTTAAATAATTTTTAAGAAAATACTTTTTGGTGCACAGAAGCAATATTGTTTAAAGTTTAAAATAGACAGAAAAATGTCATTAAGTATTTTAGTAAGTTATGTCGAAATGTTGAAGGGCCTACTGTGTGACCAGAAGAAAACTATCAAAGTCGTTAAATTCGCTACATAAATTTGGCCGTACGCAAGTTTAAACTGAGGATAGACTATTGTCATAATAATTAAGAATCCAATTAACTAAAAAAGAACAGAAACAAGACTTCGAATTGCAACTGCTTTTGGAATGATGGGCTAAAAGAAAACCATGGAAAGGTTTCGATAGTCAACAACAACATTAATGATAGTCAAAAGTATTGCAGCATCTGCTTGATGATATTCAAGTAGAATCCGTAGTATAAAGAGGATACTTGGGAAATTACCTAAAAAATTCTATTTGTTGAATGTGTTAGACATGGGTGCTGCCAGTGTGTATTGTGTACATCAAGTAATGAACCAGTAAAGAAAAGCAGAGTACCCATAAAAATACAATATGGGGAGTGTGTTTAGAAGTATAAACAACATTGGACTTCCATCCCCTAATTGTAATGCTGAAAACAAGTACATTTTGGTGGTAATAAATTATTTTAATTAAATAGCAAGAAGGGCATTTTGTACTTAATCAAAAGGCTGTCAGATTCGCTAGTGAAGAAGTTTTTTGTCGTTTGGAGTTTCGTTAGAATTACATTCTAACCAACGACAAAACTATGGATCAAACTTATTTCAAAATAAGAGCAAAACCTTTTCACTTTCAATCCGATCACAATAGTCAATATACGTCAGAAAAGTTGGGTACCAGTTTTTTTATTTTTAACAACGGACCTTCACAAGAGCATTCAACCTCAATTAAATGTATTGCACTAAAAAATTAAATATACATTTTTAAAATGGCGTGACTAAAAACATAATTCAAACATTGTACCGCCGAGAAGTTTTGTCACTGTGATTGTGCTGTAACGATGCGTTTTATTTTTAAGTTTTGCACCGTCACTAAATTAATTAGAGTAATTAATTTTTAGTATAAAACCGATTTTGTTATGTATTTAACTGTTATTAATGTGTTACGTATTATCAATTGTGAACCCAAAGCAAAGTACGATAACCCCCGCTTAAGCTTTTGTGCGCACGCAGTCTCCTCCCGTAAGCCGGTTGTTCCACTTAAAGGTGCATCCCCACTATGCCAATCGGCAATGCCGATCGGCAAAGCCGACTGGCTTTGTTGAAATCATTGTGACATCCCCATTTACACATAAAGTGAGTGTCAGTCGGTCTTAACTTTGTCTGAAAATGAGTGATCAAGAAGACCAACTGTTAATAGCAGCTGCTGCTGCAATTATTGTTATTGATTCTTGTAAGCGCACCAAATTGAAGAGGAGGTTTTGGATTCGACCAAGCCTTCGAAGCAGAAATAAATATCGCGGAAGTGATTTAATGAAAGAGTTAATATTAGACGATGCTGATAATATAAACTTGGAATATAGATGTGATGCTGGTTTCCGAAACTTTTTTCGAATGACGAGTTCAGATTTTGAAGATTTATTAAATATGATAGCACCTAAAATTACCAAAAGATACTAAATTTAGACAGGCTATACCAGCTAGCGAACGTCTAGCAGTAACTTTGCGTTTTTGCTACAGGTGACTCCTATCACTCGCTTATGTATACTTTTAAGATTTCAAAGCAAGTTATTTCAAGAACTATACCAGAGGTTTATGATGCCTTGCTCGATTCACTTAGAGATAATATTAAGGTAAGAAAAATAAGAATATCTTTTAAACTTTATTCGTTACAAAAGTTTATTTAAAATATGAGTAACTTTCTGCAAAGTGCTCAAAATTGCATCAAGCTCTTGACTGTCCTGGGTTGCTGTTGGGATTCTGGGAGATAGCGCATTTGAAAGTAAATTTCCTTCAGAAGAAGGAGTACATGAGCTTCCTGATTGATATGGGGAGTGATGTGATGGTTGTATATATGGTGAATAGTTTCCATACATGCTTGGTTGTGGTGGTTGTAAATATTGATAAATTTGTGTAGGCGATCGACACTGCTGGGGTTGCAAAGCAGGAAAATCGTATTTTCCCACTTCTGCCTCATACAGTGTTGTACTAATGATATTTTGCACCATAAATCTGGCATGCGCGGTTGGTAATTTCCGAAGCTTGATGGCAATTTGTTCTCCAAATACTCGAACTCATCTTTTTCGAATTTCATGGACTGTATTGACCTCAAGATTTGTATCGCTTCGTTCACCACAGGCGTCGTACGCTGAAATTCGCGTTTTCTTTTACAAGATCTTGTAGAAGATATAGAAGGAGTAACTGAATTTTGGGTTTCTACCAGTCCTTCTTGTTCTTCTATTTCTGGAGTGTGTTGTTATTCATCCTTTTCGTCTTCGCCTTGTTGAGATGTCTCCTTTACCTAAAAATAATGTTTCATTTCAGATGCCAGCAAATGAAAGGGAATGGGAGATTGTAGCACAAGAGTTTCTAGATAAATGGAATTTTCCACATTGTGTGGGAGCAATGGATGGGAAACATATAACCCTGCAAGCTCCTCTGAACAGTGGCTCCGATTTTTTAACTACAAGTCATTTTTCAGCATTGTACTATTTGCAGTTGTGGATGCAAATTACAACTTTATATATGCAAACGTTGGTTCGCAAGGAAGGATATCAGATGGTGGGGTATTTAACGCAACAAATTTCAAGAAATGTATTGAAGAGAGCACTTTGAATCTGCCTTCAGCCCGTGTTTTACCAGGAAGAAACGCTGAAGTTCCGTTTGTGTTTGTTGCAGATGACGCATTTCCGTTATCATATAATATTATGAAACCTTTTCCGGGGTTACACGAGAAAAATTCTACAACAAGGATTTTTAACTATAGATTAAGCAGGGCACGTAGGGTGTCTGAAAATGCCTTTGGAATAATATCTTCAGTATTTCGAATACTAAGAACGCCTATGTTATTACAACCAGAAACAGCAACAAAAATAACATTGACTCTACTACATTTACATAATTACTTAAGGAAAAATAGATCCAAAGATCTGTACAGTCCTACAGAACGTTTTGATTTAGAATCTTCGGATACTGGAGATATTACTCCAGGACTATGGAGACAACATACTACACAAATGATGAGTATTCCAAAAGTACCTCGCAGGAGCACAAATGCAGCTCAATCTGTGAGAAACGAGTTTAAAGAATATTTTAATTCTCCGGAAGGTGATTTACCATTTCAACATAAGCACAACTAATAAATATGTTTTTATTTTATACATTTAGAGAATATAAAATAAACTTACCTCTGTATCTTCAGTTTGTCTTGGTTTATTTCTATCCCTAAGAAATTGCATACTTCCATACGCGAACCATTTGCTTTTGTAGCAAGTATCTGATCCAGCGCCGGACTTAGTACTTTCCTTTTCTTTTTTACTTTCTCGCGCAAAATGACTCAATAAATTTTTTATTTTTCTTTCTATAGTATTTTCGTTGTAGCTTTGCGGTTAAGTGATTAGGGATTTCCACTTGCAAACTGTATGCTTCAATATTTGTGAAAGTCAGTGGTACTTAAAATTTCTACATAGGTATTCGTCATTAAAATTGCAATTGGCTAGGAATGTAACAATTATAAAAAATAAATGGTTTAGAACCCCTGACTTCTTATTTAAAAGTTTACATTTGAACAAAAGGGAGCTCATTATTCCATTGTCACCAAACAATACTTAATGGTGTTGTTTACCTGTTTATTGCAAGAGGCAATTAGACATGCCCAATATTTTAGGTAGGTATAATGTAAAATGTTAGAAGAGGACAACACTATAAGAGTATGTGATTTCTGAAATTAAGCGCTAATCACTTAACCGCAAAGCTACAGCGAAAATACTATATTTCAATCTTTTTCCACTCCAAACGAAACACTTATTTCTAAGAACGCGTCATTTCTCTTATTTTTGTTTTTGTAATCTAGTAACCGGCAATCCCACAAAACTGGACGGTCGCGGTACATATCAATTAAATTTATTACATTAGTATTTGTCCACTCCATATCGCACTTTCTGCTATACCAAAAATGATGAATATCGGTGTCGTTTATTACGAATACGTCTACACTACTGCCGTCGGCTCGGCTTCCTTTCATAAAACCGACAACAGTCGGGTTCGGATCGGCATGCCGCTCGGCCGGCCGGCAAAGCCGCACAGCATGTCTACACCAACGAGGCTTTGCCGAACGGCATTGCCGATTGGCATAGTGGGGATGCACCTTAAGCTAGGCCTTATAAAAGCGTAAGCGCTTGCGTTAAACAGACGGTTGGTTTCGAATACCTGTTCCGCCTGGTCCTGCCGTAAAAACTGAGTAAGTCTGGTTTTTTTCTAATTTAAACCGCCAAAGATACCGCTTTGGCTATTCTCTCCCCGACCCGCATGTTGCAGAAATACCGCTTTATGTCCCCTTAACTGTTCTTTTTCATATCGGTGTGTTGTATTTGGGGTGACGCATTTTCGCGCCTTGAATACACCACTCAAACAGTTGTCCAGGTTGGCATAGCGCATTTTCGTGTGTCAACTTGGCCATTCCGCTTTATTATTCCTATCCGTGTGTTGTATTTAGGGTGACGCATTTTCGCGCTTTAAATACACCACTCAAGCAATTGCCCGGGTCGATATAGCACATTTTCGTGTGTCGGCTCGGTCACTCACACTACCTACCGTATCACTTAATTGACCGCCGCTCTGCTTACATTACCGAAACCCTCAACCCTATAACCGTCAAATCCGGTGACTGCTTTTGGGTTGTCTGGTATGTGCTTACTTTACTAATTGCTGTTTTGTTTTTGTAAAACTAATAGTAACTTGTTTCTTGTTAAATAAAGAAGTCTTGAGTTTTAGAGTATTCTCTTTATTTATCCGAACTGCTTCCCGTTAGGCGATCAGGATACTGGAACTTTTAAACCTCCACTGTAGCTGCCCGACAAGCAAACGAAGAGTAAACTTTGTCATCAAATCTGGCGCCCGAGATCCGTCCGCTTTTGTTACTTACAGGAACCAACCGAATTGGGAAGCAAGCGTCACAGTGCTACGTTAATCGTACTTTATGTCTATCAAAACTGATTAGTATTATACAAGCAGTAGACGTTTCTTCTGTTATTTTATTATCTAAATAATACAAGAAAGACAATTAGTTTTGTAAGAAATAAATAATTAAATAGATATTTAATAGTTTTTGCCTGGATGGTAGAACGTTCATTGCAACGCTACCACGGTGGTAGACTACCATTATTTTATATTTTTACTAGTCGATAAACACCCTTCCAAGTTTTAAACTTATATGTAAATAGTACAGTCACTTTACAGGTTTTTTCGATATCTTTAGTATCTTTAAAAGTATGCATTTTTTGGAAAAAAAGTTTCAAACAAACGTTGTTCAGCGTTAAATTTGCCACAAGAATTGACTATTCTGATTTTCATTTTTTTAGATTTTCCACCTCCAGATCGGGAAAATTCCAGATGTATATATTTTTCTACAAAATTACTCTTTAAGAAAAAAAATAACTTTTCAAAGCTAAATTTTGTATGGCCATGATATAGGAGGATATATATCGTTACTTAAAGGGATGTTCATCGCAAATTTTCCACAATTTGATCTTATTTTCCGGCTTACAAAAATTTTTTTTTTTTTTACTTTATTGTATGATATCGAATGAGTTTTTAGGGTCGCAAATTACGTTTTTGAACTCTATTTTTATGAAAAACTTATACTTGGGACTTTTAAAGTTTTTCCATGTTAAATAAGCTACAGCGCATTATGCTCGAGGGTGGGCGTGAGCAGATTTTTGGTAGGTTTGAGTATTTGAAAAATTCATTTTTTTTTGTGTTGTTGCTGGTTTATACTTTTTAAATCAAAATAGAGTTTAAAAACGTTATTTGCGACCCCAAAAACCTATAAATCGATGTATCATACAATATAGTCGAAGAAAAAAAATTATTTTTTTTAAGCCGGAAATTAAGGTCGAATTTTGAGAAATTTGCGTTGAAAATTACCTTAAGTAACAATATATACCCTCCTATATCATGGCCATATGAAATTTAGCTTTGAAAAGTCATTTTCTTCGTAAACAGTTATGTTGTAGAAAAATATATATTTTTCCTCTGCAGTTATTGGTTTTGGACAAAAGTTAAAAAAATAAAAAAATTTTTAAATAAAACAAGGATTTTAATTTATAATTTTATTTTACAATACTTAATCTCAAAAAAAGTTTTGATATGAAATAAAGCAAGGGTTGATAATTTCACCCCTATATAATGTAACAGGAATTTTGAAAAAATACCCATTGTTAGTCCTTTGCGAGTGGACAAAAATTTAATTACAGAATTTCAGGTTTCTACCTTTACTGAAATTTTAGAAAAAAAATAAAAACTCAATTTTAGTCACCACCTTTTAAGAGTAATATCTCAGAAAGGGGTGGGCTGAGAAAATTTTGTCATAGGAAAGACTCATCTTAATTTCATACGAGCAATCACCTCCTGAATTTTGTCGCATGAATTTAGAAACACCCTGTATATATGGCATTTTTCCGCTACACATGTGGGAAATTCAAAGAAACTAAAAATTGTTATAGTCAATTGGAAAATTTAATGCTAAACAACTTTTGTTTGAGACTTTTCTTCCTAAAATGCATACTTTTAAAGATATTAACGATTATTTGCGGAAAAACAAGAAACATTGTTTCTATACCGTATACATAAATAACACTATTTTCTGGGTTTGGAGGTTTTCTCGGATTATTTTTTTCGTAATCTACGAAAAATTTTCTAACTTTACCACCCTTATCTCATTTCCCAAAAAAAAAGTCCCACTTTTTGTAAAATGACTGTACTAAAAAGGCATTTACACGTAAATATTCACTCAATTATTATTCATTGAGGGATTCATGGAGGTGGTAGACTGTTCTCTTTTTTATCTGCTGTATATTGGAACAACGAATTGAAAGTAAACCACCTTTGTAGGAATAACAACATGTCAACTGGCACTGCCTCCACGACTATACAAGGTGGCCCACTCTCAACGGGACAGAGCTTACTGGAAAAACAAAAAATAATATGAAAAAATTATTTCGCAGGAGTACGTAGGTTAGTGACGGCTACTTTTCTAAATTAGTCAGACATTAACAGAATGTTACAAAAAAGCGTGCTATATCGAAGTTATGTTTTTTGAATACAACACTCTGCATTTTATTTTATTTTGATGTATACTTAAGAAAATAATGTCACTTTATTAAGGTTTCTGATACCCATTGTTTATAGTTATCAATTTAAATGACTTTGTTTGCGAAATTAGTATGATTTAAATATATTCATTACACTTAATCGCCAAAAAATTAGCCAACGCATTTTTGTCTATTATTTGCCAATTAAGAGAGAGGCCATTGATACAAATTATTGTAATATAAAGTTTATTTACAGAGTGTTCTAATTTAGAGTTTCATAACAATACAATATTTTATACAATTACTACTTTATTCTAAATGAGACACCTTGTATTTTATTCCTGTAATAAAATAATACATCGTGTCCTATTTAGAATAACGTAGTAATTGTATATTATATTGTATTTTTATAAAACTCTAAATTAACGACACCTTGTAAATGAACTTTATATTACAATAATTTGTATCAATGGCTACCCTAATTGGAAATTAATAAACAAAAATGCGTTAGCTAATTTTTTGGCGATTAAGTGTCATGAATGTATTTAAACCATACTTATTTCGCAAACAAAGTCATTTAAACTATAAAGAGTAGGTATAGAAAAGCCTTAATAAATGACACTATTTTGTTCGGTTCAAAAATAAAATAAAATACAGGGTGTTCCATTCAAAAAAACATAACTTTGATATAGAACGCTTTTTTGGAACACCCTGTACATGTTAGATTAATTTAGAAAAGTAACCGTTACTAACCTACGTACTCCTGCCTTTTCATATCATTTTTCGTTTTCTCAGTAAGCTCCGTCCCGTTGAGCGTGGCCCACACTGTATAACAATTAGATTCTTTAAAATAATCAACAATATTCAAACCGTCAAAATAAAATATATTTTGTTAAGATAAAAATTTTAAAAATATGACAAGAAAATAATTTTACCGTTGATTGAACGACTTTGTTTTACGTATGTAGATTGCATTAGTCGTCACTTCTAAAATCAGAGTACTTAAGTTTAATGCATTTAGTACAGAGTATTTTTCAAATAAAAATTTTATTTGCACTTTTAATATTGAATCAACATTCTTAGAAAATATGTATTTAATATTTTTATTACTAACTAATCTTTAAGTTTTCAAAAACAGAACTATAAAAATAAATCAATATCGGAATTGTTTATATTTATAACTCTATCGTGTTGTATTTTATTGATATTAATGGGTATAAATACATAGCAATATTTAACAAAGATACAAAAGTGGATTCTTTGATTGTTATTGCCAACTGATTTTTATCTTAAACAACAACCACAAACCGCAAGAAATTGTACAATAGCAAACAAACCACTAACAATCACTCAATAGTTGTTTTGTTCTTTTGGGAGTTAGAGAACTTGAATGGAAGCTAACAATTAGGCAATATGCGCACCTGTCAACTTATTACCCAAAGATGGATATATCATCTATAACTAATAAAATGATTGCGACATCTAGTGCCGCTTTGTGCTATCTTAATATTCCCCACACGTGATCTACACTAAAGCAACTTGGTGGACAAATGTGTAAGCAATTACAAGTCAATTCTTCAATTATATTATTGTCAACTAAGTTTGAAACGAATTCGTGCCTTTATGGTATAGTAGTAAGTCGAGTATATTTTCAAAAACACAACCGTAATTGACGGGTTAGAAAATTGCTCAACAGTTTTCTTTCAGATGCGAGCGTGTTGCAGCGTCGTGCAAGCAAACTTAAAATCTCGCGCTCGGGGGTACACTCGGCTCTTGCGTTCGGCGCAGCTACGTCAGGCGTAGAGGCGTGGTGGTGATAGATGCCATTCACATGATACGCCGCGCGACAACTGTTTAATGCATACGCAGTTGCTAAGACGTTATATGTTTTTAATTTTAATTTACTAAGTAATAACCCGCAATAGCAACAACTTTTGATCAGTGCCGTGACGTAATAATTTTGATACTATTCATCTAAAAACAAAAATGCGGCGTGTCCTAAACGCCCGACGTAGGACGTAGAGACAAAATACGCTAAAAATATTTTGAAATGTTTAAGATAATTGCTTTTAAAGTCTTAAAACCAAAAATCTAATAACATTCAAGAATTTTAAGTTTTAATAATAATGTCAAAATTTCAATTCGTTCTTTTTCCGGCAAATATCGCAGCATGTTTTACGTAATTACGTAAAAAACAACACAATAAAAACAGATAAACAGGCTGATAAAGGACTGTCATAATTTTAACGGCGATTGTTACATGGCAACTTGATATTTTTTTTATTAAATTTTGAAATTCTAAAATGATATTAGATATTTGGTTTTAAAACTTTAAAAGCGATTATCTCTAATATTAAAAATATAATATCATACTTTCTTAGGTGTGCGAAGATTTTTTAAAAACGTTTAACAAAAGATTTATTGCGATAGTTCCATACTTTACACTCGCACTGTAGGTATAGTAAAAGAATTATTATTTTATTTTTAAACTACAATTAATTAAGAGTCTATTAATTTTTAATTGTAATCCTGTAAAACTTTAATGGTGGGAAAGGAATTACACTCACCTGCGACAAATAGTGGGTGCGACATCTCGTGGCGCTATTTGGTTCTAGAATTAGCATATTGTTTTAGTATTTCGTTTAAAATTATTTTATCACTTTTACGAAGTTGTAATTTTAATTGTAAGGATTACATACTGTGACATTCTCAACTTTTAATAAGTCAAGTCATAAACAGAACAAGTTTAATGCACTTTTAACAGTCTCCTAATATCACTCGGTACGTCTGAATCAACGATGATTTTATAATAATTAACTCAAAGCTTTGCGTGTGAAATTCTTGCTACATATTAATAAAAAATTCAGTTACACGCTTTTCTATTCAAAATTAGAAGAAAATCGTGTCAGTAAAACTTCTTCGTAACAAAAAAATTGCACGTTTTTTTACTGATTGCATCAACTTCTAGTTATTATTAATGTCTAATCTTTACAACGAATTTAAATAAAACACTCCAAGTTTACTTGAGTTATAACCGAATATTTATTACCCATATAATCGTGTAAAACATCTGACTAATTAAAACGCTCAAGTTTTATGACGTCAATAATCTAAAAAGAGATTTATAAAGGTAAGTTCAAATTATGCACTGCGCAAAACACGTTTTCAATCTGACGCACTTCATTATTTCGCTGAAAGTGTATAATTATCATTATAGTGGAATTTGAGTTCTTTATTATTCGTTTGCGAAAGCTACTTATTAAAATTATAAGTACCTGTTGTGATTTATTTTTAGGAAATTGTTTTGAAATGTTAATTATTTACTTAATCGCATGGTTATTCTTTATATGCATTTCATCATTATGTTATGATGTAAGCGTAACAACGGTTTAATTGTGCCAGATGGTAAAACGTCTGTGCCCTTATTAATGTAAGAGAAGAAGTAACTGGTCAGTTCATGGTATAAGGCGACGTTTGCAACTAATGTAGTTGCTTCTTCAGGCCTAAGCCAAAGATTGAGACAAGTTTTGTAGTGTCCAGTTTTTTGTAGTTTAATTATTTAATTATTGTGTATTGTTGATAATCAATTACAAATATCTACAAAACTTATTTCAATCTTTGGCTTAGGCCTGAAGAAGCAACTATATTAGTTGCGAAACGTCGCCTTATACCATGAACTGACCCAGACGTTTTACCATCTGGCACAATGAGACCATTAATACATTTTGGAAGATCCAACAACTAAAACTTCAAGCGTAATCATGTGTAACATACGTTGCCTCAAACGTTCAGTTCAAACCTATTCTGAATATGCAATGGTAGGTTGGTTCTTCCTGCAATGATTTTGGTTCTAGATATAGTAAAACTACCAAAATTCTAAACGTACTGTTAAGTTTAGTTTTAATTGACAAAAAGAATTGCTTGTATTTAATTTGTAATTGATAAACTTTTACAATAAAAAATGGAAACGATGTCTTGCTGATTGATTACATTTTTAATAAAAAAAACGTATTGGGTATCTAAATAAATATGAAACTACAATTTTTGTAGAGTACCGCAGTTATAAAAGAAAATAACATTATCAAACAGAATATTAATCATACTCCTCGGGTAGGCGGAAGTAAACGAGGCTAGGAACATATTACCAAACAATACAATATTTCTTAAACAAACATCAAAAATTGACTGCACATCTTATTGCAGTAAAGTGCACAAACTTCTAGAGGAATGCGTCAGTTGTTCAATATTCGTACGTAGTCGCTCCACATGCACATGGGTCATCAGGTCCAAAAAAAATTGTCCGATCTTTCCTTTCATTAGCATCATCCGTGTAAGAGGAGGGCGATTTTCGTCTTTGATAAGCACAAGTTGCCCAACGCATATGTTGTGATTATCGAGAAACAATCTGGCTTGTAGTTGAAAAGAGGTTAAGTATCAACAGTGTATAGGAAACCACTCTATCATGATTTATTGTGCCCAATGACTCTGGCAGAAGCGCTTTCAACAGAGTAGAGAGGCAAATGGCTTCACTAATGACCGGGAGTGCTGCAGTCGACGTCTTTCCCGACCGTTTACCGCCACCTCCATACTCTATCACTCAAGTTAATGGGCCTATCACGATTCTGAAACCTGAAGAGCTCGACAAAAAAACATTTGCTCTTTTTTTAAATCGCCACTACCTACCGATTCAACCGTGACACACTTTCATCCGTGAGATAGAAGGGGGAAGGGGTCGCAAAGTTTTGTGACATCTCATCAGCAGGGAGGGGAGAAAGGGTAAACGCCTCACGTAGTTAATGGACGCTCCCTTAAGTGTTAAGGTGGTATAACTTGATGATTTGAAAAACACCTACAGTGTTTTTCCATAATAATGTTTACTACTTTACTTTCTAACTTTCTGTTATTGTCGTAGGCTAAGTCCAACATAAGTTATTATGCAATGATATATTTGATGTCTTTATTTGGCTTAAATTTATATGGTTAATTTAAAAATTTGGAAAGGTACGCCACGCATATGAATAAAAAATTACCAAAAAATTGCCCCGACGTGTAGATGGCTCTACAGACGAATTAACCAGGTTCTTTTTGTTAATTATGCAACTGAAGTAAGTACACTAAGTCCTTATCATAGAAATCACAATATTGCGATTCAATTACCACGCGATAACAACACCAGCCACAAATCAACCAAACTACTTGGGTGAAATCGACGGTAGAGTCATCTACAGACTGCTGCCATTTTTGGGTAAGATTTAATTTATATGCGTTTCTTATGTTTACAAATTTTTCAATCTACGCTTATACACACTTAATCAATGTTAACTAGGGTGCGGCAGGGTTGGTACGTGGTTAATATTCTGTTCGATAATGTTATTTTCTTTATGCCTGCGGCACTTTACGCAATTGTTAATATTATATTTATTTACATACCCGATACCTTTTTATTATTAAAAAATGTAATCAATCAGCGAGACATCATCTCCATTTTTCTTGGTCATTGACGTTAAAAGTTTTTTTTGGTCCGTATAATGCTACTTTGATTTCATATCGTCTCATATACCATTGCCACCTCACACGTTTGGATACTGACTTCAACACCAATTAGAAAAATTTTAGTTGGTTGATGAGCTCCCTTCTTATTTAGCTTCTTTAGAGAACTCCGATTGCGAAATGAATATACAAAAAAGATACTTTGCGATTCTCTAATTTTATCTATTTTTAACCATTGTGACGTTGTTTATAGACTAGTCTAGAATAGCTGCTTACGATTTATATATGGTATTAGGCGTCGCCAACATATCTCGCATATCCTTGAAAGAGCCGGTTGGATGAGCATGGTACAGCGAATGTTTGTTCATGCGATGTGTTTTACCATAAATTATTATTAACCAAAACTCCACCATACCTCTATAACAGAATTACATTTAGAACCGACGTGCACAATGTAAACATAAAGAATAAAAGATATACTTTATTTACCGAGGTTCCATCTTAAAACTTTTAGAAAATCTTTCTCTTATGACATATGCATGTCTTATAATAACTTAAAGTCTGATAACTTAAAGCTATGTTCTGTTGCTGTTTTCAAAAAACAACTAAAAGTATCAATTCTTAACCGTCAATTGCAGTGATAAACCTGAGTACATTTTTTTTTGTGTTACTCTTTGTTCTTAATTAATGGTGTGTTCTGAACTTTAGTGCTTGTACTGATCGTGTTGAGTGTCTCTTTTGCCAGTTTTCTTTATCTATGTTTTGTATTAATCATGGGTGTAACCTTTAATATCAGATGGCTGCTTCTGCTGCCAATTTGTGGTTACATCCGATTGAAGCTGATGTAAGTTGTTAAACTATTTTTAAAGTGTTCTTTCTTTTAATAATATACATGTATTATTTTTTTTTATTTTATTTTGTATAAAATTGTTATAATATTACTCAGCTCAATAAAACATATATTATTATTATTATTAAATAGTTATTTACGTGACATGTGCGTAAACAGATTCTTTGTGAATGAGTGCCGCATTGGCACAAATTCCCGAATATTGTTTACGCACTAGTTGCGTATTCTACTTTTTGCACGATATTTTTCTAAATTTGCACTTTCAAGTTTCTGATATTATAAAATTCAAACCACAAAATTTAATTAGTGAGCTGTGGCTACAACGCAAATGCACATAATGCATACATTTGTCATCCAGTCTGAGTTAACCTATTTAATTGTCAAACTTTTATTTGAAGATTTGAATTGTTTTTCGGCCTTTACAAAAAATACAAGGTGCGTAAATTGCATTCTAAATAACGAAAAATGTAAGTACATCAACAATTTGTGTGTACAACGCACGCTAGTAGTTCTATCTACATAAAAGTGACAAATAATATACAAGCTGTCGTTCGTCATTTCGAATTTTCAATTATTAATTATTACAGATCTGAAAGAGTTTTTGCTATATTAGGGATGTAAAGTGATTTTTCGTAACTGAAATTGCTTGCTTATACAAATATTTTTGTAGCAAAATGCACTATTAACCCAGTGTTTTTGCTACATTTTTGAAACACTAGTACGTAATTCTAATGTTTTGGTAGGCGTATTGACGTACGTATCTGGTAGTTTTACATGCACTGAGTGCAAAAATATATTTTGCGAAACTACGCAAAAAGAATCCGATGGTAAACTTGTTGTTCGCCGAAATCAATTTATGCATTGAAGCAACTAAACAGTCTTAATCTGACAGTGATATTTTGTATTCAACGTGCATTAGCAAGGGTACTTACAGCGAGTATTATAGCTACCGTCTCCAACAATCTTATGGAAGCCACACAAAAATATTTGTCTTGGTCTGCTTTATGACGATCTGCTTCAGGACGACTCAGTTTTACCGGAACATTCACTATGTGGCGTTTAGCCTCTCGCGTAGCTGCTCGTCTAGGCAGCAGTCGAATATAAGTAGCACTTAAAGAAATATTGAATCCCAGCTTGATTAATTTTTGAGTATGCTCTGAAAGCGTATGGATAGTTTAAACAATCTCACAGCGACGCCGCTCCTTAGCAGATGCACCAAACATCTAAATTACATATTGCTTTCAGTAATTCAGGCTGCTCTTCTTCTAAACGTGGAGTCCAGAGTCAGAACAAGGAGTCAACGACTTTGCCGCATTGGGATTTTTAGAAAATAGAATTCAGTTATTTTTTGCATCATATTTTGTCTGTGTTTTATAGAGTATACTCTCTGTTTTTCCTTAAGCTTTTTTTTACAATCATGAATTTTTTGTCGCAACAACGAGAGACTCTCTGCGTTTTAAAGTCAAATCCAGATCCACACAAGTTTACGAATCTCTGTTTTCATAGGATCCTGTGATAGAGTGGCATGGAGGTAGCGCATAATGCAATAACATTCACGCTAAATTAAAACACAATTTTTTAAAATGAGACAAAAAATATTGAATTATCAGAAAAGATAAAATCAAAAATTTTGTCTATTACGTTTATTTTTTTAATGCCCATTGATTTTAAAAATAAAATTTATAAAGGAACGACACGACTAAATTGACTAGCTTAACATACATAGATGTATTTAACCTACCTTACACAGGAATTTTTTTAGAGTAGTTCGGGCTTTTCTCTCCGCCGCTTCTTTCAAGACCTGTTCGATATCATGCACCAAGTCTTATTTTTTCGGGAACCTCTGTTTCGCTGTATTCCATAACTTTATCACTTCATCCTGGCAGCACTTTTTTGTCTTTTAAAAGTGTCTTTTGACGTATGGATTATAATGACCTTGATAACTCATTTTAAATTACCGTGTCGTTGTATCGTTGTGTCGAAATAAAAAACAAAACAAGTTCCAATCTGTTCGTGCGTTACTGTTACAATAACCATCTGCAGAACATTTAGAGCATGCGCTATCGACTCTATATGTACTGCAGTAGATTCTTATTATGCTCGTTTAAGTACACTTTTTATGTTTATGTTTCTTAGAAGATGACTGTAGAACAACACAAAGAAGATCGTTGTGAAAAGGAAATTCTGATAGGTTTCATCAATAATAAATTTCCAAGTCCAACGTTAAAGAATCACCTTTACAATTGATCATCGACAAAGGATCTTCCTGTGAAAGCAATAATGTAATAACAAACGCTGACACCGACACTAAAAATGTTACGACAAAACAAGGTCAAGACGGACTAAAATTTGTTATTGATATAGAGGACCGAAAATTTACATTATGGTGCTCTCAATTAATAATTGGGAAAAAATGACAAAGCATGCTCTAAAAATGAATCAATTTTTGACAAGAATCAAAACAATTTTACCGAAGTAGGTTCAAATTTAACTTAAAATGACGTAGACTCCGCTATGATTACCAATAAAATTTTATTTGACGCCGCTTTGAAGGAAATAAAATCTATAAGTTTTGCGACATCTGGTGACGACTCGTGTTAGAGATCACGTACGCAATGCTTCGCATTAAGCAATTTTGTCGGCAGGTATTTAAAAGCAGTTACATAAGTCTATCCTTCGATAATAAATAAGCCAACATAAACGTTACCAAAAATGAAAATCTCGAATCGCCTGCTTTAAATTCGCAAGAGGTTGTACAATAGCAAACAAACGATCGCTAACACAAGTCGACACTAGATGTCGCAAATTTTATAGTTTGAATATGATGTACCCTTTAGTAGGGGATATAGTTGACAGCACGCATTTGTACAATAGTGGACTTACACTCGAGTTCTGTCACTCCTAAAGAGTCCCAAAAAGACGAAACAGCTGTCGAGTAATTCTCAGTGTTTGTTTGCTATTGTACAACCTCTTAAAAATTTACAGCAGGCGATTCGAGATTTTTATTTTTGTTAACGCTTATGTTAGCTATAATTATCGAAGGATCGACTTATGTAACTGCTTTACATACCTGTCGACAAAGTTGCTGAAATAAATATATATATATATATATATATATATATTAGCAACTTGCCGACAGGTATATGTAAAGCAGTTACATAGTCGATTCTTCAATAATTATAGTCAACATAACAGTTGGAAAGTATAAAAATTTTGAATCGCCTGCAATAGATTTACGCAAGAAGGTTGTACAATAGAAACAAACAGACTGAGAACCAAGCTGAGTTTCAGTCCTTTTGGGCCTCATCTTAGCTGTACTTTACTGCAGGCGATTCAAAATTTTTATACTTGCCAACTGTTATGTTGCTATAATATGAAAAATTGAACTATTTAATTTATTTCACATACCTGTCGCAAATGCTAACATTTACTACTGAGCTTCACGAGTCGACACTAGATGTCGAAAAACTTATCATTTAAATATTGTGCCATCCCCTCCAGTAGGGCATATAGTCGACAGCGCGCGTTTGTACAATAGTGAACTTACACTCGAGTTCTCTCACTCCCCGATGAGTCCCAAAGGACAGAAACAGCTGTCCGAGGTGATTCTCAGTGTTTGTTTGCTATTGTACAACCTCTTGCGTACTTTACTGCAGGCGATTCCAAAATTTTTATACTTGCCAACTGTTATGTTGGCTATAATTTATTGAAGAATCGACTATGTAACTGCTTTTACTATACCTGTCGGCAAAGTTGCTAACATTTTACGTACGTGAACGCTTTCACGAGTCGACACTAGATGATCGAAAAACTTATCATTTAAATATTGTGATCCCTCTCAGTAGGGCATATAGTCGACAGCGCGCGTTTGTACAATAGTGAACTTACACTCGAGTTCTCTCACTCCCGATGAGTCCCAAAGGACAGAAACAGCTGTCGGGTGATTCTCAGTGTTTGTTTGCTATTGTACCAACCTCTGCGTTTACTTTAACAGGCGATTCGAAATTTTTATACTTGCCAACTGTTATGTTGGCTATAATTATGAAGAATCGACTATGTAACTGCTTTACATACCTGTCGGCAAAGTTGCTAACATTTTCATACGTGAACGCTTTCACGAGTCGACACTAGATGTCGAAAAACTTATCATTTAAATATTGTGATCCCTCCAGTAGGGCATATAGTCGACAGCGCGCGTTTGTACAATAGTGAACTTACACTCGAGTTCTCTCACTCCCGATGAGTCCCAAAGGACGAAACAGCTGTCGGGTGATTCTCAGTGTTTGTTTGCTATTGTACAACCTCTTGCGTACTTTACTGCAGGCGATTCGAAATTTTTATACTTGCCAACTGTTAGGTTGGCTATAATTATGAAGAATCGACTATGTAACTGCTTTACATACCTGTCGGCAAAGTTGCTAACATTTTCGTACGTGAACGCTTTCACGAGTCGACACTAGATGTCGAAAAACTTATCATTTAAATATTGTGATCCCTCCAGTAGGGCATATAGTCGACAGGCGCGTTTGTACAATAGTGAACTTACACTCGAGTTCTCTCACTCCCGATGAGTCCCAAAAGGACGAAACAGCTGTCGGGTGATTCTCAGTGTTTGTTTGCTATTGTACAACCTCTTGCGTACTTTACTGCAGGCGATTCGAAATTTTTATACTTGCCAACTGTTAGGTTGGCTATAATTATTGAAGAATCGACTATGTAACTGCTTTACATACCTGTCGGCAAAGTTGCTAACATTTTCGTACGTGAACGCTTTCACGAGTCGACACTAGATGTCGAAAAACTTATCATTTAAATATTGTGATCCCTCAGTAGGGCATATAGTCGACAGCGCGCGTTTGTACAATAGTGAACTTACACTCGAGTTCTCTCACTCCCGATGAGTCCCAAAAGGACGAAACAGCTGTCAGGTGATTCTCAGTGTTTGTTTGCTATTGTACAACCTCTTGCGTACTTTACTGCAGGCGATTCGAAATTTTTATACTTGCCAACTGTTAGGTTGGCTATAATTATTGAAGAATCGACTATGTAACTGCTTTACATACCTGTCGGCAAAGTTGCTAACATTTTCGTACGTGAACGCTTTCACGAGTCGACACTAGATGTCGAAAAACTTATCATTTAAATATTGTGATCCCTCCAGTAGGGCATATAGTCGACAGCGCGCGTTTGTACAATAGTGAACTTACACTCGAGTTCTCTCACTCCCGATGAGTCCCAAAAGGACGAAACAGCTGTCGGGTGATTCTCAGTGTTTGTTTGCTATTGTACAACCTCTTGCGTACTTTACTGCAGGCGATTCGAAATTTTTATACTTGCCAACTGTTAGGTTGGCTATAATTATGAAGAATCGACTATGTAACTGCTTTACATACCTGTCGGCAAAGTTGCTAACATTTTCGTACGTGAACGCTTTCACGAGTCGACACTAGATGTCGAAAAACTTATCATTTAAATATTGTGATCCCTCAGTAGGGCATATAGTCGACAGCGCGCGTTTGTACAATAGTGAACTTACACTCGAGTTCTCTCACTCCCGATGAGTCCCAAAGGACGAAACAGCTGTCAGGTGATTCTCAGTGTTTGTTTGCTATTGTACAACCTCTTGCGTACTTTACTGCAGGCGATTCGAAATTTTTATACTTGCCAACTGTTAGGTTGGCTATAATTATTGAAGAATCGACTATGTAACTGCTTTACATACCTGTCGGCAAAGTTGCTAACATTTTCGTACGTGAACGCTTTCACGAGTCGACACTAGATGTCGAAAAACTTATCATTTAAATATTGTGATCCCTCAGTAGGGCATATAGTCGACAGCGCGCGTTTGTACAATAGTGAACTTACACTCGAGTTCTCTCACTCCCGATGAGTCCCAAAAGGACAGAAACAGCTGTCGGGTGATTCTCAGTGTTTGTTTGCTATTGTACAACCTCTTGCGTACTTTACTGCAGGCGATTCGAAATTTTTATACTTGCCAACTGTTAGGTTGGCTATAATTATTGAAGAATCGACTATGTAACTGCTTTACATACCTGTCGGCAAAGTTGCTAACATTTTCGTACGTGAACGCTTTCACGAGTCGACACTAGATGTCGAAAAACTTATCATTTAAATATTGTGATCCCTCCAGTAGGGCATATAGTCGACAGCGCGCGTTTGTACAATAGTGAACTTACACTCGAGTTCTCTCACTCCCGATGAGTCCCAAAGGACGAAACAGCTGTCGGGTGATTCTCAGTGTTTGTTTGCTATTGTACAACCTCTGCGTACTTACTGCAGGCGATTCGAAAATTTTTATACTTGCCAACTGTTAGGTTGGCTATAATTATTGAAGAATCGACTATGTAACTGCTTTACATATACCTGTCGGCAAAGTTGCTAACATTTTCGTACGTGAACGCTTTCACGAGTCGACACTAGATGTCGAAAACTTATCGTTTAAATATTGTGATCCCTCCAGTAGGGCATATAGTCGACAGCGCGCGTTTGTAGGATGGCAGTGAACTTACACTCGAGTTCTCTCACTCCCCGATGAGTCCCAAAAGGACGAAACAGCTGTCGGGTGATTCTCGGTGTTTGTTTGCTATTGTCCTACCTTCTTGCGTATACTTTACTGCAGGCGATTCAAAATTTTTATACTTGCCTTAACTGTTAGGTTGGCTATAATTATTGAAGAATCGACTATGTAACTGCTTTACATATACCTGTCGGCAAAGTTGCTAACATTTACGTACGTGAACGCTTTCACGAGTCGACACTAGATGTCGAAAAACTTATCGTTTATATATATATATATATATATATATATTGATAAAAAGCTATTATAATGATAACATCTTCCAAATTTCCTTTAATTTGCATAAACAGTTTGTGATTGGTAAAATGTCAAAACGTTTGGGCCTAGTAGAATTCTTTTATTTCAAATATATATATATATATGCATTTTTTGACGTTTTTGATACGTTTAGTTGGCTTTTTAAATGGAAGACAAAGAAATAACCTATCAGTTCAAATGGTATAAAGCGACGTTTCACAGCTAATGTAGTTGGTGCTTAGGTCACAGAGAAGCAGCTACATTGGTTGCGAAAATCGCTTTTATACTATTATGAACTGACAAGCCCATTTTCTTCCATACGAAAAAGCTCAGACATCTTACCATCTCAGCACAATTAAACTATACATACATCTTAGAAAATCTAACAACTTAAACGTCAAAAAAAATGTATATATATTTCATATAAAAATTCTACTAGGCCCAAACGTTTTGACATTTAACAATAAAACTTTTGTTTAAATAAAAAAAAGTTGGAAAGTTTGACATTCCGAACGTCTTATCAACTGCCACAATTAAACAATATATTTTTTGACAAAAACAGTTGTAACTCCAAGTTAAGATAAAGGAGCGCCACCTTGATATTCTGGTTATGAATAGAAGATAGTCAGGTCTACTAAATAATGTAAAAATATTCAGTGTTTCATTTAACAAAATTAAGTTGATAGAGTGTAATCCCCGGATAGACCTAACTTTACTTGTAAACTTCCTTATTTTGGCATTTTAAGAAAAAAAAGTCATGTAAAGATATTGCATCTTTTATCAAGTACTCAGTCACAGCCAAAATTCTTAAATAAATTACACAGACGTTAGAAAACGACACAACGTAAAAGTTTGGTTAAGAGTCAAGTACATTTTACGTAAATAATATTTTAATAATGCCGGCTTTTAGTATAATACAATTCAAAAATTTTTAAATAATTATTTATCTTACGATCCGAGTTATCAAAAGACAAAAGCACTGTTGAGGACTCTGTATATAAGTGTTGCTATTTAAATATTTGATTAATATTATTTTATGTAGAAAATATTTGTGCTGCTATAAGGGATAAGCTCTCACTTAGGGGTCAAACTTCAAAAAGGAAAACATTCATATTTTCTCAAAGAGTGTGGATTAGATTTAGTAAAACAATGTTTTGCCCAATTTTTGACACAAATATGACAGATTGGCAATTGACATCTGTGAAGAAAAAGATAGTATAAATTTCACGAGTCGACACTAGATGTCGAAAAACTTATCGTTTGAATATGTGTGATCCCTTCAGTAGGGCATATAGTTGACAGCACGCATTTGTACAATAGTGGACTTACACTCGAGTTCTTTCACTCTAGAAAGAGTCCCAAAGGACAGAAACAGCTGTCGAGTGATTCTCAGTGTTTGTTTGCTATTGTACAACCTCTAAAAAATTTACAGCAGGCGATTCAAGATTTTTAATTTTTGTTAACGCTTATATTAGCTATAATTATCGAAGGATCGACTTATGTAACTGCTTTTACATACCTGTCGACAAAGTTGCTGAAATAAAATCTTTTCTACATTACACAGGGTGTTGACCTATAGACCCGCTTACAACAAAATGATCGACTGCAGAGTTTTAATTTGTAAGGAATTTAATCATATTAATTCAACGATGAAAAGCTAGATTTGCAGCAAAGAGATTGACTCCATTTCCTAGAATAGATTTGACTAAAGCTTTTGATCTAGTTGCTAAGTTAGACGTCTACTGATTGCATTTTCTGCTAAATTTACTTTCACATTATTGATATCATAACAGCCTATTTATTTGTTCTTTGATTATTTACATTATTTATTTACGGTATCTCTATTTTAGAAATGTAAAACAACTAAATTAAATTATAAATCACATGTGAACTTAAATGTACCTATCGTACATAATTAATTAAAAATGTGCGAACAAACGTGACTTAAATAACTGTATAAATTAAGCCAATCACCAAATCCAGTCAAATTTATTAAAGTTGTTTGCTGCCACCATTAGTAGATAAATTGGTGCATTTAAATCAAAATTAGTTTTCTTAATACTAGGTCTAAAAATGGGTTTACCCTAGTATTCCAAACTATTACTACCAATGAGGTTGCTCAAGCAGATTTATTGAAAATATATTCCCATTTATTAACTTATGGAGAAAACATAAATCGAAAATTATTTTATGATCGAAAAGTGTGCAGAACATGCATCGTACCATTCTTAAACTCCAAAGTTCACAAAAACATTTTTTGAACTCGTTTAATACTATTTGAAAGTAAAATGGTATATGCCTATACCACAGAACAATATTCTAAATGGCATGTAATAAGAAAACAATACAATAATCTGATGCAATTGATACTTTAGTTAGTAGCAATACGCCAAATAAAATGTTGTTGTTAATTAATTAAAGCGTAATTGAATATCAAAAATTACTCCAAGATCGTGCTCTTCTTCTAAACGCTTTAGCTTTAAAGAATTAATTATAGAATGCTTAGATTTAGAAAAAATATGCACTTACATTTATTAAATTTATTTAAATCATTTTGTAAATCATAGCAATCTTCAACAGTTTAATAATTTGTAATATTTTAAGGGCGTCAGCAAACATTAACATTTATATGTTCATAAAAATGTTCTGAGAATTATCATTAATAAACAAGTTAAGAATTTTTGGAACACAATGAAATCCCTATGGCACACCCGACAAAACCTTTGTACGCCTAGACTTATAGTTATTAATTCTAACAATTTGAAATCTATCTGATACCAATAAATTAGTATAATTAACAATAATACTACCAAATCCATATTTATTTAAAACAATGAAACAATCTACTCTATCAAAGGCTTTAGAAAAATCAGTGCATACGTTGTCCGCAGTGCACACCTTACTTTTATGGAACAACCAAACTGATTTTTTGAACAAATTACTATATACTAAAAGGATAACACTTCTTAAAACAGCAAAGCAAATGTTATTTGAGGAAAAAAGTGGAAATAAGGTATGCAAATTTAAAAAAAAAACCATCTATGCCGGAGTAGAACGAGTTGGTCGTCAATCACACAATATTTGACCATTTCTTAAAATTAAATAGTTTGCTTCTCTCAAATTTCCATTCTTCCTTGTAAGCTATAAAAGAGGAAGTAATAGGAACACTTACTTTAATGAACTAGAACATAAATCTACACAACACTAGTTTACCAACAAGCCGCGAAAGCTTAAACCAATCTGTCATTTGTTAAGTCTGTGAAAATATTGACGTGATGTTCTACCCAATTTTAAAATGCACGCAAAACCGGTTAATACTCCAATCATCATATAATACAAACTGGCTGCTATAGTAATGTTGACGTTAGCATCATTCGTAACGCTTTTATACACTTAGTATGTTAAAAATTTACTGATATTTAATTTCAATTTTACAAATTATTTTATAAATTAGTTATCCATATCTTATTGATTAACATTAAAGACTGAAAACAAATATTTATTAAGTTTAAAGTTTAAATCACGAGCAGCAGGCTAGCGTTTTAATTGCAAATGATGCAATTTAATTTTTGTTTTTACCTGTTGCTTTGTTGCCCGGCTGTGAACAAACGTCCCATTTAATTGCATTATATTTTTATACGCAATAACTAATTAATTAGTGTGATCCTTATCAGATAGGAGTATACAAAGTAAATTTGCAATGGGTTTTTGAAAATTCTTAATACAAAAAGGTGTTGGTTGTAACACATCTATTTGTTTGTTGATCTTTAATTGAAACTTTAATTTCACTTTTTTATAAATTTTTATTTTATTATTTTAATCAATTATATTTTCAGGATGCCGAGTTTAATACGTATACGTTTTTAATTGTTGAAGTACGTAGAAATGCAAAGTTTAATTCTACAGAATTCGTATTAATTGAGTGTGCATTGTTTTATGTGGTACAATACAACCGTGGGGATTGTTATAGCAGGTATTGTTGATGAACGGCATAGATTTAATAAAACATTATATGCAGTTATTTCTGCAGAAATTGTTTTACAATTTTATTGAAGTTATGCATTAGTTTCAAGTTTGTAATAAATGCAAAAAAATAAGTATTTTACAACAACGTTGGAAATAAAAACAAGGGATACGTTTTTGTATAACCAATATTATTGGAATACAGCTTCTCTAGAGAGTAATATTTTGAGTTAATGTTTAAAGTTTGATAATCGTTGTTGAAAATTATTCAATCACACACAAATGATTCAAATCATTCTGAAATACACTGAAATTTTAAGACATTTGAAAATAAATAAAGTGTAAAAAACTAAATTACGTATTTCAAATTTTGATTGTCCTATAATTGGAATCTTCTTTCTGTTGAACAATTAATTAAATAAATAACTAAATAAATAATAAAATAAATAAATAAACAAACAAATAAATAAATAAATTCTAATCGACTGTAACCGATGTTACAAACAATTAAACAATGTAAAACAATTTGAAAAGTGACAAATATTTTACTTTTCGTAACTAGTTACGAAAAGTGAACCATTTCGACACCTACTTTGATTATAAAAATGTTACTTTATATATCAAAATTATAAAAAAATAATTTTAACTTAAATAACATGAGTTTAATAATAGCTATTTATGTAATCAATGACGAAACGCGTAATTTTTTGTAACGAATGTGATACAAAAATCAGGTTTTGTTACGTGTTACATAAAAGATTTTTTCTATTTTTGACAAAAACAGAGTAAACGTGCTTAATTCAATGTCATATTAACACATTCCCATTGTATATAATGTATATATAAATTTAAAAAAGCTAAACAGATGTTATCCATATAACCTCAAACAGTAAACATGATTTGAAAAAAACCAACTGAAGTTCTACCTTTCATAACTACTTACAAAAAGTAATTACGAAAAGTAGATGGTTTCAACACTTACTTTGATTATGAAAAATGTCATTTTACATGTCAAAATTAGAAAAATGGTTTTATATCATTAATCGGCACAATTTGTCTTTCAAAAGTAGTATATTTTTAAATGCAAGCCACCTGATCACCGTATCTGGGTAATTACGCACAAATAAGAAATTGTTTAAAAAAAACAAGTTAAATTAGAAACAAGTATTTATAAAAAATATACATAAAAACTAATTTTAAAAATAGTATCAAAAAATAAAATATCCTTCTCTGAAAGGTAATTTCCTTTGCAGCGATAAATGTAACCATATGTTCAGTAAGTATTATAAAAATATTAACCCTAACTACCATTCTAATTATGTATTTTTATTATTATTTCTAACCAATAATGCAAATTACGACAAACAATATAAATCCGTTGAAATATGTTCTCTAGAACATGTTCAAATTGAAAACAATTGTTTCTCTTTCCTGGACGAGAAAGAGAAGTTTTTATGTGGGTTATAATGAATTGAAAAGAATAGAAATGCATATGGGGCGCAGAGTATTGTAGTGATACATGCATGACAAAATTTCAAAACAAGTCACGAGTATCAGAGGTGACAACTAACCCATGTCGTACTACATAAATTAGAAGTCAGTAACCCACTCCAAAAATGAGGTTAATAAAATTTGGCCTTAACAAAAAGAAAGTTGTGATCGTCAAATAAATAAAATGGAAAATGATCCTACGTTGTGATTATTTTTAATTTATCTATAAGATTTGGATAGGTTCGGATTGAATGAGAACTGATTCACTTTGGATAATGTATTATAAACCAATATATTAAAATAAAACTCACATGCAAACCACAATAACAGTTTATATTTAATTCCTGCATAGGCTGCTTACAAAAAGGAAAACCTGAAAAGTACATTGGACATACACAAATAACACACAAATCGCAAAGGCATAACGCATAAAATGTCAATAATCAAAATATTAACCAAATCAAATAAAACACTGCAACAAGATATGTTCATCATATTTCAATTCTTATGAGATAAATAATCATCAAATAGCCTCATGACTTCGATTTTCGAATGTTAGTAAAAACACAGAGAAAAAAAAAACAACGCATTGCATATACATAATAAATATCATATCAAATAAAATCAAGATCATAAATCAATAACCTCTGCTGTGATATTCTGTGTATCAGCAGTAAATAATAAGTTCAATGACAATAAATGTCATAGTAAAAGTTGCATGTTAAATTGAGAGAGAGATAAGCTACTCCGCTTGCATCAAACCAGCTAGGACATTAAGTCTACTAACAGCTCTTGCCAGGCGGCTTAAACCTCTCTGTTTATGGCATTAAGTCGGGGAGAGAGATAAGCTACTCCACTTGCATCAAACCAGCTAGGACATAGTCAACCAACGGTTGTTGCCAGGCGGCTTGAACCGCTCCCTTTCTGACGAACACTCTCCAACGTTTGCTAAATCAAAAACATCAAATAATTCCACGGTGGAGGTGTACAAGGTACTCCACTTGCAACAAACCAGGTAGGAAAATTAAGTCAACCAACGGTTGTTACCAGGCGTCTTAAAATACACCTATCCGATTCAAACTAAATCAATATATCAAAAAAACAACATCGATAAGAGCCTTCATTCAAAAACGTTCCACAACTTGTAAAAGTTAAGTACAAACGAATTTATGAGTAAGGTATCGTTTACATCCAGTTAAACTAAATCAATGCAGACACAAAAAAAATAAGAATCAACGCACGAATACACGAAGTTTTCCGCTTACATTTACTGAGTTAGCTTAAGAAGTTCTCATTGAACATTACTTTACAATCACTCATGGTAAAACTGCACACAAACATAATAGACTATCTAGTAACTTCTTAAGTTGAAGTTGACCCAACAATTTCGTATACAACGTTAATTTTCCGTATCTATACTTGAATGTATACGCAAGTGTTAGCGGAATAGAGCTAAACATTTGCCAATTCTTAATTTTACGACGTTAATTCAATTCAAATAGATGTAAACGACCCTTAAAACAAACGATTTAAAACAAATAATAATTTAGTAGCGTTCTACATCTTGTCGCAATGTTGGAAAAAATCCTCTTCATATGTTCCAAAAATAGACTGAAAACGCCCAATATTATGCCTCCGCGACAGTGGTTATTTTACAATCTGAACTAAACATTGTTAACTTATATTTTATCTAATGTTTCCCATAGCAATATATATGAACTCAATTTAAATTAAACCTTAATAAAAAAAATTTGATAAATCGGTGACGAACCCTTCATGAAAGCGTTTTACAAAAAGAAAATACGCGCAAGACAATTCTCTACGCAATAAATTTTCAGACAAAGAAACTACATTAGCGGTTCCTAATTAGTTAATTTTTCTATAATTGTGGTTTAAACAATTGTAAAAGGTAAAACTAAAAACGTGCAAAAGGGCAAACTTAAATCTAGTTTAAAATAAAGCATCCCCAAAATTAATCTAAACATATATTGTACATACCTCTAGTAACACGTTACAAGGTTCACACACAAGTGTCCCTGCCTCGTCTTTATTTCATTAGTTCAATAAAAAAAAATGTAAGGCGGAGAATTATTTCCGATATATTTCGAGAGCAAAAGCGTACAAAAAAAAACTAGCCGTTTAATATGTCGTCTGCCTTTCAGGGTAATTATACAAAATTTTTTTTATTATTTAATTTTAAGTCTGGAACTCTACAGTATTCGAGTCCGAAAGTTGGTCGTGTCTAAAGTGACGACTACGTAACAAATTTTATTTGGGCAACCCACAATACAAGAATTCATAACCTGTTCTAGTGCTAGTATTCTGCATATTATTCGCCTTTGTACATGATTTGAGTGGTAAGTAAGTATCGGGTTGTTATTGATTAGTTACAATATTTAATTAATTTTGTTTAAGTAATGGAGTAGAGTAGGGAGTTAACCCAGTTCAAAAATTTGTCATGGGACTGTGTAGTCAGTAGCAGAAGTTGAAGGGCTACAAATTTTTGCTGAGAGTTACATTAGTGGCATGAAAACTACAACCTAGAGATCGTGTCAAATTGCTTTCAAAGCCAAAAAAAAAATAAGAACCCTATTTCCTAGGAATCATCTTCAATTCCCCAGCATAAGTGGGCCTGTAACACTAATAGAGACCCAATGCTCATCCTAAATAGGGTAAAATATTAACAATTTTTAGTAAAGTATATAAAAAACTAAATATTTTTGTAACAGAAGTTCTCAGTCGTGCCACCATTTATTGGGACTGGCTTATTATCTGCAGCACTGTGTAAATATGGGGTTGACAAAACTGCCAGAGTGAAGCAGTCGTACTGATTTGCCCATGCAATGGAACAAACCGAGAGGGACAAAAATTTCTCCAGAAAAAGTATCAACAGTTGTTTTTCAAAATCCTATTAAAGCAAATGGGAGAAAGCTGTTCCCAAAATGTAATAGGTTGATAGTCAGCAGAGCAAGCGAAGAAGCAATTGGGCTGTTAAAATCTGCCATAGAAAGTATTGCCAAAATATCATTTTTACCAAGTATATATCTGCAAGTGTCAGTGACGCCATTGTTCTTGGACCAAGAGCTAAGTTGTCATTTATTACATTTTTCTATTATTTTATAATTTATTTTAACAGGGGTATGACCGTGCCCATAGGATCATTGCTTGCCAATCAACATTGTCAAAGTGACAATGATTCCGATGTCACACCTCGAGGTAGCAGTGTTAAACTTCCTGCATCGAATGTTGAAATTACAAATATATTGTTGAGTGTATATCTGCCGACTGCACTGTAGATAAAATTATTGATGTCGATATAATGAAGGCTGTCACCATTGAAAAAGAGACCAGGGCCCAAAATAGAAGTGACAAATGGCTACAAGAAAGGAAACAAATATTCTTTAATTGTACTACTATCATTTTGGTTTGTTGAAGAAACATAACATTTACTTTACTGACATTTGCAGGTATTTTCGTGTAAAATTGACTGTTTAAATAAAACATCGTGTTCTGTTAAACTAAATATTCATTTACTGAATTTTAGATGATGTTTAAATAACTGTTTTTTAAATAAAAAAAACATATTAAATTGATTTTGTTTGTTCATTATATTACGACATAAACAAGCCCTTAATTAAATTACATTTTTGAAGTATTAACGATGTATTCAGCAGTAATTCAATCACTCAAATGCCTTGTTTCATCTGTGGCATCATGTTACTGATTATAAAATTAAATATTTTTAAATAAATTAAATGAGAACGCCAGTTACATTATTTCAATATAAATTTGAAGAAAATTTATCAATAAAACAATACTTTAAATATAAATAGGGAATAAATAATTGGTTTAGATGTAAAACATTATGTATTCTTATTAGTAGCGGGATTTTAGGTGACCTAAAATACTAGTTTCCAGGGTTGTCGTTATTCTTGTTTGGTATAAGTATGCTCTTTAATTCTAGTGATAATTGTTTTTCTGCTTTGCTCAAAATACGCTAAATAACAGTAATTACAATTAAATCTATATATCCCTGATTTTTTATTGTCGCTTATTTCATCTTTCGGTGTGCCTAATATATTTCCTAAATTACAATTATTTTTAAACATAATTTTAGATCAAATTTGATTAATATTGTTTCAAGCCCTATAGTTAACACAGGGTCGTATAGAATAGATTCAAATTTTGGTATTTCCAGTTGTTATTTAAAAAGAGTGCTGTAGTTCAACAATTTTTGAATTTAACTTTTTGGCCATTTTGCCGACAAAAGAAGGGTTAAAACTATTACATTCAATTGTGTACTTTATAGTAACAAGTTCCTTCTTAAAACTGTCTTTATTTAAACGAAAATTTATCAGTCTATATATGAAAAAGTTAAAACTAGCCATTTTGTGCTCTTGGGAATATTTTGAGTCATTTGTAATGTAACGAAAGTAACAGTATTTTTCTTTAGATGTCAATTGCCAATCTGTCATATTTGTGTCAAAAATGGCAAAAACATTGTCGACATATCTAATCCACACTCTGGGAAAATATGAATCCTTACTATTGAAGTTTGTCTCTAAGTGAGACAATCCTAGCAACACAAAATATTTTGTACATAAAATAATATTAATCAAATATTTAAATATAACACTTATATACAGGGTCCTGCAATAGTGCATTCGTCTTTGATAATTCGGATCGTATGATAAATAATTATTTAAAATTTTTGAATTGTATTATACTAAAAAGCCGGCATTTTTAAAAATTATTTACGTAAAAAGTACTTGACTCTTAACCAAATTTTACGTTGTATCGTTTTCTAACTTCTGTGTAATTTATTTAAGAGTTTTGGCAGTGACTGGAGTCTTGCTAAAAGACGCAAAACTTTTAAGTATGACTTTTCGTTTACAAGTATAGTTAGGTCCATCCGGGGACACACTGTGTAACTTAATTTTGTTAAATGCAACACTCTGAATATTTTTACATTATTTAATAGACCTGACTGTCTTCTATTCATATCCAGAATATCTTTGGAGTTACAACTGTTTTTGTCAAAAAAATTGTGCCAGATGGTAAGACCTGTGAGCCAACTTTCCAACTTTCTTTAATTTACACAAAAAGTTTTATTGTTAAATGTCAAAACGTTCGGGCCTAGTGAATTTTTTATTTGAAATATATATATATATATTTTTTGACGTTTTAGTTTTTTAGATCTTCTAAGATGTATGAATGGTTTAATTGTGCTAGATGGTAAGATGTCTGAGCTCTTTTGTATAGAAGAAAAAAAATAATTTGTCAGTTCATATAGTATAAAGCAAATTTTCGCAACTAATGTAGTTGCTTCTTCAAACGTCGCCCTATAAATATATATATATATATATATATATATATATATATATTTCAAATAAAGAATTCATTAGGCCCAAACGTTTTGACATTTACCAATTACACTGTTTGTGTAAATTAAAGGAATTTGGAAGATGTTATCATTAAATTGTTTTTATCTTTTATATATATATATATATATATATATATATATATATATATATATACAACCACTTGCGTAATTTACTGCAGGCGATTTGAAATTTTATACTTGCCAACTGTTATGTTGGCTATAATTATTGAAGAATCGACTATGTAATTGCTTTACATAACTGTCGGCAAAGTTGCTTACATTTACGTACGTGAACGCTTTCACGAGTCGACACTAGATGTCAAAAACGTATCATTTAAAACATATATAAGCAACTTTTGCCGACAGATATGTAAAGCAGTTATATACCTGTCGTCAAAAGTTGCTTACATTTACGTACGTGAACGCTTTCACGAGTCGACACTAGATGTCGAAAAACTTATCGTTTAAATATTAAGATCACTCCAGTAGCGCATATAGTCGACAGCGCGCGTTTGTAGAATAGTGAACTTACACTCGAGTTCTCTCACTTCCGATGAGTCCCAAAAGGACGAAACAGATGTCGGTGATTATCAGTGTTTCTTTGCTATTGTACAACCACTTGCGTACTTTACTGCAGGTGATTCAAAATTTTTATAGTTGCCAACTGTTATGTTGGCTATAATTATTGAAGGATCGACTATGTAACTGCTTTACATACCTGTCGGCAAAAGTTGCTTACATTTACGTACGTGAACGCTTTTCACGAGTCGACACTAGATGTCGAAAAGTTATCGTTTAAATATTATGATCCCTCAGTAGGGCATATAGTCGACAGCGCGTTTGTACAATAGTGAACTTACACTCGAGTTTTCTCACTCCCGATGAGTCCCAAAAGGACGAAACAGCTGTCAGGTAATTCTCAGTGTTTGTTTGCTGTTGTACAACCACTTGCGTACTTTACTACAGGCAATTCGAAATTGGGTATAATTATTGAAGGATCGACTATGTAACTGCTTTACATACCTGTCGGCAAAATTTGCTTATATATATATATATATATATATAGAGAGAGAGAGAGAGTGTCCATGTATCAAAGCTTCAACTTTATCAACTTTAAAATTACTTTTCGTCATTTTTTTAAGTGACGTATATATATATTTGTTAAATATTTTAGGTAAACATATACAAAATATTTGAAATAAATAGTTTAAGCAAATATTTATCAAATATTTTAAATTGACTTATAAAAAATATTTAAAATAAAAAATAATATCAAATTTTAAATAAATATATTTAATAAAATTAAAATTTTCTAATAATATTTTGTGAACATTGAAAAATGATAATTATGAAATATTGTAAATAATACAATAATATTAAATCAATTGACAAGAAAAGTAAAATTATATTCGATTTTTTTTATATTTGCTTTATGTTTACAAAAGAACATTATTAATACACAAGTAATATAATAGTAGATTCTGTAACAAGGTTAGGATAAAAATACAAATTAAATATTACTACAAGCAGATCGCATTTTATTCTAATTGAGTAACAGATAGTGTTTTCTCAACAATCAAAAAATTATTAATTTAGTAAAGCTAATAACTGCGTTCACAGTCACAACCAGTAAAAATGTAGTCCCTATGCCAAACGCATGAAAATAACGCAGCCCAGTACTTACCGCACCAAAAAAACATAATGGGTTTGTAAAAAGAGAGAGATAAAAGAAAACTAACTAAGTGATATGTATTATTTGATACACTTATGATGCAAAATTTGACGTGTTACGTATTACATAAAAATTGAAAACAACAAACATACTTACATTACCGTTTGTCTTGCTCTTGCACTTTTACTAGTTTAATTGTTTGTCCTGCTCTTGCACTTTTGCTTTGACCTCATTCGATTTATTTCATACAAATGAAAACACTCACGTTAGGGATCGTATACATACTGACCGATGGTAAGATGCAAAATAGATAAATAAATAAACATAGAGTTTGATGCATTCATGTCTTATCTATGTTAAACTTGCAAAACAAAAGATTTTCTAGCCTTTGGCTACCAACTATAAGTAATACCAGGTCAAACGCTTTTATTAGTGATATACAGGGTTATTCACGGTATACGACGCGCAATATTTCATCTAAACTTTCCAATAAAATTAAATAAATATATTTGGGATAGATAGAAACCTATCGAAGGAATATTTTAAAATTATTTTCGAAATATACACAGAACGCATCAAAGTTGTGTTTATTTTATAGAATGTCCTGTATATTATTATATGACATGTTTTGAACCGCAATAACTTTCTTAATTTAAATGGAACATCTGTATTTTATATCAACAGTGAATGTAAAATGTAATTGCCTATCAAACAATACTACAGTATCTATTGTGATGTCGTGATTTATGCTTATACAGTAAAACCTCTAAATAGCGGTCACTAAAATTTGCTGCAAAACTGACCGGTATATGGAGGTGGCCGTTATTGGGAGGAAAAAAATTATTTCTATGCGTTGTTTATTAAAATCTTTAAAGTATGGAACATAATACGGTTTGCTATAGGGTACTATATATCTGCATTAAAAAGTAACTATAAATGTGCTGATGCAATATTAAATAATTAGACGATATAATAATGAAAGAGTTATACATATTGAATACATAATACATACATTTACATAATATGTACCTATTTTCTAATAGCTCGTTATACCTATTACAATAATTAATTACATACATATACATACCAATAAATTAAATTTTGTAAAATTTTTTGTATTGAGGTTTGTTTTCCATTTTTAAGTTTAGTTTGTAAAACACAAGATTCACATTTTGATAAAATTTGAAGTACTTCTACCGCTAGCTCACTCTTATCATTAGAAAATAGAAAACTTTGCACATCTCTTAGTTTGTCACACACTTCACCCATATCTTTAATGTTTGACGTAAGAACTTTGGATTCTTCTGCATCACTTTCATTGTTTGAATTACAGCCTTCACTATAGTCTAATTCACTGATTATATCGTCAATACTTAAATTCGGGCTTTCGGTCAAAATATCACAATCAATAGATGCATAATTTTCAAGGCTTACACGTTGATTACCTTATAGTAATACAGAAAAAGCTGAGCTAGAGGAATTTCGTCTTCTTTATCGAAATCTTCTTGCAGGACCTTTTCCGAGAATCCTGCTTTCGCAAAACATTTAGCAATTGTAATAGACGAAACGTTTCTCTAGGCTACTTATATCCAAACTAAAGCACTGATTAAATTGATACTTTTTTCCGCATCTTTAAAAGGACGTTTGGTATTTGTGAATGTTAACAGCTTTGTCATTAAAAACTTTCTGTAGGCCATCTTGAAGTTTTGGATAATTCCTCGATGTGTTTGGAGGTAGATAAACAATGTTCACATTTTCAAGAGTCACTTTGGGATAAAACGTGGCATTATCCAGAAATAATAATATTTTATTTTATTTTTATTTTTATTTTTTCATAAAATTTGTTAGCCAGAAAGTCATAATCTCTACCGTCATCCAAGATTTTTTATTCGATACCCATTATAAGGCAATTTGTTGATATGAGAGCCTTTAAAGCATCTTGGGTGTTTATTTTTTTCAATGATTAACGGATTTTCCTTATCACCTTCCATATTTGCACAAAATAAAATAGTCAACCTTTGTTTTGAAGCTGTTTTACAACTACATTAATCCTTTTAAAGCATTGTACACATTTTTGGGTAAATACTCCTTTAATATTACTGACAGCTTTGCTTTCCTTTCCTTGCTTTGCTTCAACAGTGTCCAGGTTAATATTAGCTGACTCCCCGCAAATTGTTTTATTGGTTATGTTATGTCTTTGACAAAATTTTTCAAACTACCCATCTGAAACTTTAAATTCTGTCATTTTTAAATTTTCCGCAATTTCCAATGCTTTCTCTTCTATTAAAGGTCCATATATAGGGATATTTTTATTTCTTGCTTTACCAAACCAATTGTAAACTACTCTGTCAATTTCTAAATCTTTAGTTCTAGGAAATTTTCTCTTTTGATCTGTATTGGAACCTTCTTCAAATAGTTTTTTTAAATCACATTTGTTTTATCTTTTACTTGTGTTTTTTCAACACTAAATTTTTCAGCCAACTTTCTAGTACTGGTATTGAACTTTTCCAAATTTTATCAATTTTCTCTTTAAGAGACAAACGTTTTCTTTTTAGCGACATTGTAATTTTTCTGTACGTCTATATGTAACAGCAGTGTTGAACATACTAACTCAAACTATGTACGCAAAATACGATTTATTAGGGTGAGCTTAATGAGCCTTTTAATTTTACTTTCTCTGTAATGACCGTCTATTGTAAATTGAACAAATTCTTTAAATCCGTTCCTAAATACTGGTAATTACTTAAGCCTCACACAATGAAACAATTATATATTATGCACAACTTGAACGCTAGGCTGTTGTCTACTAATGACCTCACTTAAGAATGTCCGGTAATGGGAGGTAGAATTACATGTATTTTTTAAAAAAAGTTTACAAATAAGTGGCCGTGGCCGTTATCAAAAGGTGGTTGCTATTACGAGGGTCATTAATATAGATATTTCTGTATAATTGGTTTTTGACTTGGAAAACTTGCCCAGTTTTAGAGATATCCGCTTTTACAAGGTCGCCGAAAATAGAGGTTTTACTGTATCAGGTATACTACATGTTAGATACTTTCCATTAATTTTCGAAGGAGAATTCTTTGATGCCGTATATCTATAAAAATTTTCTTTCAATAAAAACAAGAATTTTACATTTACAATTTAATTTAATACTTATACACAGTAGACTGTAACCTGATAAATTTGAGTTTCTTCTTAAATACGGTAACAGAATGAATGAATAATATTTTAAAACCACCTTGGTTTCTTAAGGGTTGGTAACACGCTATAAAATTCTTAACATGGGGTGCATGTTAAGTTATTATTAAGTCATTATTTAGTGTAAGGTTAGTTGCCTTTTGCCAAGGGTAAAGAACATCATAATTTACAAATAATCGCACCCAACAGATTTTCCAGGGTATAAAAACAGTTATGAAAGGTCTAGAGTTAAAATGTTAAATTGAATTTGAATGACATTTTTATCATGGTTTTAGCTAATACCGTAGCAACACTGCCACATATTGTATTATACCAGCCAATTCATATTATCCTATATAGATTACCTAATATACAATTATCAGAGAAAAATTACAATACAGAACTAAATACTATGAAACAAATTGCTATTAACGATGATTATACAATTAAATTCATCGGACAATTCTATAATAAATTTAAAAAATAAAAAAATTATGAATTTAATATAACGCACAAAAATTAAAACCAAATTAATATATTATATTATTATTAGATATCGTAACGATTAGTTACAGAAAAACTTAAATACGATTCCAACAAACTTCAACTTGCAATAGCTTATAAAATCAAACTTACAACTAATTAATTACAAACCAATTGTTACCTTTTCTGTCAATGTTCTAAAAAATACATAGGATCCACACAAAGAACCTTACAACAAAGAATTAAATAGCATATTAAAAGCTATGACGGGAAATCAAAATTTGATAAACATTTGAAGGAATATAATAGTATTTTTTCTATTTTGACTTGCTTACAGAGCTATAAAAGCACCCAAATGAGTTCTTTTATAGAAATTTGAGTTCTGTTATAGAAATAGAACAATTTTTATTCCGAACGGTGGTAATACTGATAACGTCCAAGCTGTCATTACGTTCGGTGTGCATTAATTTAAGTCGTAATTAATGTTCAGTAGATTTATTTATCTACTTATTTTTATTTCCACTCATTTTTTTTAATGAAACTTATGATAAATGTACTAATTAAACTTAAACTAGCATTTAAACCAAAGTTTAATAAAAATATTGCCACCTTAGTAATTACATTCACGAAATTTTATTATAAAATCAATCTGAAAAGCCCAAAATAGAAAAAATAGTATAAAAATTCGTTTCAGAAGGCATTTTAGCGACTCGTACTTTCGAAAACTCCTCGAAAATTGTACTCGTCTTATGAAATGCGTCTTCTACAATTAGTTCTTTAATATACTATTATGATACGAGTTTTATAAGAAGCATTTTGGCGCAGAAATTAGAGAAATCGCTCAAAATAGTGTAAATAATTTAATTTCAATTAAATTCAATCATTTATATAAAAAACAATATTCTAAATTTCAAGAATAGTGCCAAGAAAATTATATAATTAGTGTATCAGAAAACGTTCTATTAGCATACTTCAAATTACAAAGACAGAAATAGAAATCGTCAACTTCATGATGAAATGCAGTTTAAATTTACATAAAAATGTGGACATATCAAAGTTTAATAAATTACAACTTTTTCTATATGATATAAACCTTCAGATCATATTAATTATCGGATTTAATGGTGCCTGTAGGAGAGATGAATTATTAAATATGTCTAAAGATGATATTAAATACTCAACCGATTCCATCATTATATATCTTCCAAAAACGAATAACCAACCAACACAAAGTGGGTTGAAATAATTAAGCAATATGCTAAACTCAGACCTGCACACATACACCATAAGCAATTTTTTGTGGCATATAGAAATGGTCATTGTATTAACAGTCCTATTGGTATTAACACCATAGGAAAAGTATCTCGCAATATCGCAGTGTTTTTGAAGCCCAATCCAGAACATTTTACTGATCATTGTTTTATAAGATCAAGCGCAACACATTTGGTAAATTGTGGAGGAGATTTGTTAACATTAAAACAACACGGTAGATGCAGGTCTTCAACTGTGGCGGAAAGCTAGGTAGATGCCTCGCTGAAAATAAAATTGATGTTGCGCGAATGTTTATACCACAATCAAACTTACCCGGATGTTCAACAAATTTACCTAGGTGCTCTACAAATTTCAATTTTAGCCCTGTAAGTTTAATTGGATCCTCAGAAGCTTCTAAATGTTATTAATGTAACTCCAACGTTAATGAACAAAATATTGAAGTATTAAATAGTGACAATATCTGCCCATGAATAGTACCTAATTTAAATGATGCTTCAAATGTAATTATTAACCTTCCTATTACCTTAGGGTCTTTTCGACCCAAAATTTAATTTTGTTTGTACGTTACTTTTTAAATTATATTTTAATCTACTTGTCAATGTTAGACATTGTTTATGAGGTAATTATGCGTCTATTGTTAAAAGGATTTCGTTTTCACTATTCAAATTTCTTAAATATTTTGCCTATACACAACAATTACCTTGAGGGTCATTCAGACCCATTAGTAAAATCTAAACAAAAACAAACTTGAAGTATTTGTTTAATCTCCTTACAATGTTGGACATTGTTTATACAGTTATTTTGATTCAATGCTCAAAAGGATTAGATTTTTATTATTAAAATTCGGGTAATATTTTGTCTATACACATACCCATTAGCAATGTCATTAGTAAAATCTAAAGAACAACTAAGTTCTTGAAGTATTTATGACAAAGGATTCGTTTACTATGGTAATTAGTACTTACGACCTAATCGTATAATCAGTATTTAGATAGTTACAATAGATATGATTGCATACTTAGTTTCATCTCTTTTTTTAGATTTCTATAAACGTATATATACATTAGTAATTCAAAATTCGTCATTAGTTCCATTAGTTTTTGTTTGGAAAGTACGAAGCTTTTATTATGGCTAAAAATTTTTGTGTGATGAAGAGTTAGAAGAACTTGCAAATTTTTCTGATTTAGAAGAAACAGTTTCAGAACAGGAAGATAACATTTACGAACCTACTTCAGACAGTGAAAATTCATCTGAAAGTGAATGTGAAAATCAAAACAATACATCAAAAGAAGAAAAAGATCAATTTGTTTCTAAAAATGGTATTATTACTTGGAGTAGCACACCCCGCAGAGAAACAAGAGATTTGCCAGTGAAAATATAATCAAGTTGTCTCCAGGACCAACTACATATTCCAAAAGAAGAATAAACTCTATAAAATCAAGTTTTGAATTATTATTCTCAAGTGGCATTGAAAATATTGTGCTCAAGATGACGAACTTGGAAGGAAAAAAGTTTATGGCAAAGATTGGGCACAACTGACTTCCATTGATTTGCAAGCTTATATTGGTTTACTGTTGCTTGCTGGGGTGTATAAATCTAATGGAGAAGCTACTTCCAGTCTATGGAATAAAAAACTGGGCGTGCAATATTTAGAGCTACAATGTCTTTGAAAAAATTTAATTCAATTTCACGAGTTTTACGCTTTGACAATAAATCTGATAGAGAAGAAAGGCGTGCAAGAGATAAACTAGCAGCTATTAGAGAATTATGGGACATGTGGGTAGAAAATTTGCCAAATTTATTCAATCCTGACGAGAACGTAACAATAGACGAACAATTAGTTGCGTTTCGAGGGCGTTGCCCTTTTAGGCAGTATATGCCTAGCAAACCTTCGAGATACGGTATCAAGTTTTGGGTAGCTTGTGACAGCAATACTAGTTATGTGTGGAACATCCAAGTATATACTGGAAAACTTGCTGGCGAAAAACCTGAGAAAAACCAAGGAACAAGGGTAGTGATGGATTTGACGTACGGGTTACGAGGTCATAATATAACCTGCGATAACTTTTTTACTTCATACGAACTGGGACAACTTTTACTAAAAAGAAAAATGACTCTTCTTGGTACTTTGAGGAAGAACAAACCGGAAATACCTAAAGTTTTTGTTGTGACAAAATCGGTACCAGCTCTGACATCAAAGTTTATTTTTACTGAAAACACGACAATGGTTTCCTATTTTCCAAAAAAAATAAAGTAGTTCTTCTTTTGAGTACTATGCATCATGACAATTCTATTTCTAAGGAAGCCCATAAAAACCTGACATAATTATGGACTATAATAAAACAAAAGGGGCAGTCGATACACTAGATAAACTTGTTGCTGCGTACTCGTGTAAAGGATGACTGCTCGTTGGCCGGTTATTATTTTTTATAACATACTCGATATAAGTGCTTATAATGCTTACGTTTTATGGAGAACAATTAATCCTGATTGGAATGCGAAAAAATTGCACAAACGAAGGCTATTTCTAGAAGAACTTGGTTACCAACTTGTAACACCATTTATCGATACAAGACAACGGGTTCCTAGAGCGGTTCAGAGCTCACAAATAGTAAAAGAAATTCAGTCAAAACAAACTGCACTCGAACAAGTACATCAGGAAACCGACACATGCCGAAAAATAAAAGAGGAAGATGTAAACCGTGTGGTAACGCAAAAGATAGAAAAACAACTACTAAGTGTTATAAATGTACGTCTTACATATGCAAGGATCATACTGTAAGCTTGTGTAATAATTGTCTTTAATCATTTATGTTGTAAATTTTACTATACGCATTTACAAATATGTAAACATTATTAGTTTAATTTAAGTTTAATTTAGAATAAAGTTATAAATATGCTTGCAAACGTGTTTTAATTCAAATGGGTCAATTCGACCCAAAAGACAATTGGTGCGCTGTAGTACTGAGGGTAATAGGAAGGCTACAATGTGTATAATAATTACACAATAAATAAAAATTGAGCGACACCACAACGTTTAAACTAGGTACGTTTATTTTTCTGTGGTATATTGATATGTAGATAAAATATTAATATTAAGTTACCTTTATTAATTTAAGAATGAATTTGCATAGGTAACACCTTATGTTCTTTCAAATTTTAGTGTTTTACGTTTTTATATACAAAAAATCCACTTCTTTCTTCCAAGACTCATAAATCCTTTTTCTTGATTACTAATCTTATGTCTTGATTAAACACCGAATTTTCTTGTAACTTGTTTTCAAATCTAAATATTTTAAAATACCGTCCTTTTCCCACGTTTGTTAATCTTCTATATTATGGTATCCTTTTCTTTATTACAGTTTTATTTTTCTTGTTCGCATACATTAAAAAATCTGTCATTATTTTTGTTTTTTCTTTTATTTTTTTGTGTTCCATACATTTTTTAATAGTGGAAATTTTAATAATTGTCAAAGTGATAGAAATGTAATTTATAAAAAAATTAATTTAATGATAAATTTTCAAAATAAAAAATGGTAATTTTTAAACAATAGTAAAAATACGATAAAAATAACAAAACAACAAGCTTGGTATATAAACCACACAGTACAATATATCGTAGTTCATTGAATTAATATAATTTTTGGTTGTTATTCTTTTGTTATTATGGTTATAAATAAAACAAAATTGTCATTTTTATAAATATTTTTATTAAATATATTAAATTTGGCAATTTCAAGTTGTGATTATATTTACAAAGATAGTTTTACAGTTTAATGAAAATGACAAGTTGGTTAAATAAAAGAAAGCAGTTTAAATGCTTTAACTTTCTGAATTGGATAAAGAAATAGTAACATTAGAGAATCATTATGCAGTGAAATTGTTACTTTATCACTTGCTGTTTTGTACTGTATTTCAGACCGACAATTAGCATGCATTATTTATAAAACCCATTTCACCACCTAAAGTAAAAGTTATGATAAATACTAACTAAATTGGGTAATGTCAGTTAATTAAAAGGGCAAATATCGAACATGTTCAAATATAAGTTTCTTTTCTGAAAAGAAGATTTAAGACATGTACTATAAATTTGTTAAGGAATATGTTATCGTATACAACTTAATACATAAAAAATTAATGAAATGAACGATTAAATTTACCTGAAACACAGGAGTAATTCAATGTCTAAATGGTTTGTTTTTAAATACCCAATAGTTTTATTATATTTAATTAAGTTATGAATATGAGTAAATTTGATTTTACATTTGATCGATTCATTTGACATACCATTGTTACCATCTTTAAGTAGATAAACTTAGGTGCTATAATGAAAACGCTAGCACCCGTTTGAGTGCTGAAATAATTTAATTATAGTAATGAAATATAAAAACACATATTCAAAGACAACTTGAAATTAATCTATAATATAAACCATATTAGAGAAATCTTTCTATACCAACAACTTTTTATACATAAAACATACAAAAAAGACCCAGATACTATACTCAATGACTCAGAAACAATCACCACACAACCACCATTTCTTAAATTTTATGTAAAATACAATTAATAAGTATTAGTAATAGTCTAACATAATTTTAGGCACATACCGTGTGTCTCTGGCAAGACGCAACAGGATTTTTACTATAGAAAAAATTTTATTTCATCTACTATTGCTATGAAAATTTCGGATTGTTATATACCCAATACGTTACGGCATTTTGTTGAAGTTAGAAAGAGAGAGCAAGTGTAGAATGTCTAATCTTCTTCAATTGTAAATATAATTCTTTAAGTTTGTAAAAAATAAGTAATTAGTATTTTGTGATTTTACGAAAATTCTAATCAATGTTTAGTTGCTTTCATATTTTAATATAGCTATTAAAGCCAGCATAATCAAATACTTTTGCATGAAACCTGTTTTTATTAAATTTGAGGTTAAATTAGTCTTTTGTTTTTTGTATTGTGAGACCTGTGTGTTAACTATTAGACATAATACTTGCATCTTGCAAGAATATACAGGTATTCTAAAGCTAAAAGTTTATTTTAAGTCAATACAGTTGTTATTATAGATAAGGCAGATATTTCGATTAGTATGAATCGAGTAGTTTGTCTCTACCGATAAACAGAAGTTGGTTTTATAAGGACTTGATTCTGAATCAGCGAAGTAAAGTATAAAGTATATAAAAACAATGGTATAACCCAG
>JALBCR010000322.1:0-135000 GCA_030710515.1 Abscondita cerata
CTCAGTACTTCGTTCCAGTTACGTATTGCTGCTTATTGGGTGCCCCCGATCCGGTTATTGAGATGCTAACTAGGTTGAGCGCCACGCAAGCCTCCCACTTATTTCAGGTGACACTAGCTAGTTGTAGAAGAGTAAATTATTTTATATAAATACTGAGTAATTAAATGAACATAGTTAACCAAATGATGATACACGTAGAGTGGAGTCTTTCGGTGAGTATAAAAATTGTTCATTTTTACCAGATGGTAGTATGATTTTATTTGCAAATATCCCGCTATCGTGTCTACTGTTGAAGTGAACCGCTTTGTGATAATTCACGGATTTTTGCTGAAACAAACAGCGCTCAGTAATTTATATATTTTACACTATGAACAATTTTGTTCGTATTAAATCAATAATAAACAAAATGTTTTTACAATATTTGTTTAAGATTTTTTGTTTAATTTTTGCACAGTGCTACCTTTTAAACTATTTGGTGTAGTAACGTTTCATTTTAAGAATGTTTATAACGTTTCTTCATTAACATAATTTAACAAATTTAAAAATAAACTAAGAAAAGTTCCAACAGTTAACTGTAACGACATGTGTGCATTAAAGTGCATAGCGCTATCTAAGCAATAACTTTAATGCTTGAAACACATTTTTTCTTAGTTTATACTGTTCATACGTGTCAATGTTTTACACGAGATGTCGTAAGACACACATTTTACTTATTTAAAAATAAGCATAAGCATAAAATTTGTTTTTGCTGGATTATATGTTTACATTTGTTTTTGTTCTTAATTGTTTTGTTCACGCATAATGCATTTAGTATGCCGATGTACAGTGTGACCTACTTAAAAGCGGAGCACTCTCATAAAATTTATATTAACCCCGATTTTGAGAAACATTTTAAACTGTAGAACTATTGATTATAAAGTTACTTTATAATCAAGGGTAGAACGTTTAAAACTATACTTTAGGAAAAATTATCATTAAGACCTACTACGTATTCTTTTACGGGTGACAATTAAAGAAATTGTACTGTACTAGCAATTTCTTCTTCAAAAAATCTGAGTACATTACTGGAATGGACATTTACCAAATTTTATTAATTATTAACAATTCTATGACTAAATTATAAATCACATTATTCTTATGAATTTATCTCTTTTGATGAAGCGAGAGATAATAAATGGTACAGTGACCCGCACTAACTTTCTCGCATCTACAGTTAATACACATTCTTAATTAATGTTGGACATGTATCTATTTTATTTGCACTTTGAAGGAACATTTATCCTACAGTTATTTTATCAAACATTTTCCACGGATTATCTCGAAAAACACTTATATCGCAATATTGTTGATAACATAATTTATTGATGAGGCGTAAATATTTCCTCCTATAAGATTTGTTCTTCGATGAGGAGAGTCACCAAAAACACTATGTCGTTTTTTCAGAGCAACTTTTGTGCAGCAGGGTTGCAGTGCTTCAGGCCTTAAAAACAAAAATAAAAAAATTCATGTTTGTTAGTTTCTACGTACAAAGTGTGTGTTTTATTAGAGTATTTATTTACATTTAATTGTTAATTTATTTGTGTTTGTTTATACAGTCCTTAGTGAAAAGTCCCTCCCACCACTTATCTTTGGAGCGATTATACATAAACAACAAGTTTGGGAACTGAATATTAAAGGTTGTAAAGTTTCCTACTAGAGTTAATAGATGACAAGTCGTCAAAGATGCGTCCAGGACATTGTGACCAATAATTTTAAAGCCAGTTGCCAAACTGCCATTAACCACAAACAAAATTAGTATCATTAAATATGTTTTTTGATACCTACCTTTTGAAAGAGGTGTCGCTTGCCATTGGGTTCCATTTAAAATTATTGGTCACAATGGCCTTGTGACGTCATCTTTGACGATTTTGTCTATCATCACTAGTAGGGAAGTTTACAACATTTAATATTCAGTTCCCAAATTTTACTTGTTTATGTATAATCGCTCCAAAGATAAGTGGTGAGGACTTTTGAGAAAGCACTATATATAAACAAACACAAAGTAAATTAACAATTAAATGTAAATAAATATCTCTAATAAAACACACACTTTGCAACGTAGACACGAACAAACATGAAATTTTTATTTCTTGTTTTTAAGGCCTGAAGCACTGATTTTTGAGATGCACTGTATGTGGTTTTTATACTTATTCAAGTGGCGGACCATTTTGTTGCTACGCCTCTATATTTTTTTTATTTCTGCTAAGTTGCTAGTACTTCAATAAAAAATGCAAATTACTTCTAATTTGTTTTTGCTAAATATTTTTGTATAATAGTGGATACCTTCAATAAGAAGGCCTTCTTGAGGAGTGGGTGAACAGCAAAAGAATTATTTTATTTCATGCGTCATGAAATAAGTTAAGAAGGCCTTCTTATTGAAGGAATCCACAATTATTGCAATATAGTATATATGTGCAAATTTTAAGAAAAAATCGTTGGAGCAGTTTTCGAGTAAATCTATTTACACCCTTAATTTTGGGGTTTAAAATAAAATTACCTTTGAAGAACCTCTAGAAAGCTAAAAGTTCATGGTATTTATAACGTAATTTGTTGTCCAAAGAATTAATTTGAGGAAATTCGTTCAGTCGTTTTCAAAAACTAAACTTAAGGGATTAAATTCTCACTGAATTGAGTTTTGTAGAAAAACGGCCATAGTTATTCTTGTAAACATTGTACAAATTTTAAGAAAAATTGTTAAAGCCGTTTTTGAGAAAATCGATTTTTTCAATTTTACATCCATAATTTTACATATGAAATTTAATTAAATTGTTCTATTTGTTTAGCCACTAGGTCAGAGTACATACATACATTTTTTTACAAAGCACGATTACTTCTCTCTTGGTATGCGAGAAAGATGAAAAATTATTATTATTACCTGATGTGGTCTTATTTTACGTAATATTGTAGTCATTGTTACTTTGCTACTTGATAGAATTTTGAAATAATTGAGCCACTTGAGAAACGAATATAGCCATTTTGTAAACGTTGTAATGTAGTATACGTGTGCAAATTTTAAGAAAAATCGTTAGACCCGTTTTCAAAAAAACTATTTTTCAATTTTATACTCTTAATTTTAGGAATTGAAAAAAAGTTCCTCTGAGGAACCTCTAGACAACCTTAAAATAAAATTTGAAAAAAGAGTTTTATTTCTTTGGCCTCTAGGTCCAAGAACATAAACATACATACATTCTGCAATAATTAATTTTTATACATAAAAGCTAAAAAATATTTATCAATTATAATTGTAATTAATTAAGCATTTCAAGTTCTTGAAATCGTAAGAATGATGTCTTTTATTAAATCCTTTAAATAAAATGTAATAAATTAGTTTTAAGAGATAAAACTTCCCATGTTCAAGTGATTTGTGCTACATGTGTAACATTTAAAACAAATAACCCTTCAAAACAATTCCCAGTTGTCAGAAATACTTCAATACAGAGTGTTGTGAAATGAAATATTGAACTCGGTGGATATTATTACTGGGTGATGATAAGACAAACTTCATTCAGTGTTGAAGTAACCATTTTCTGAAAATACAAATTAACCCACACGGAAGATAAAAAAAAGGATAAGAAGATTTAAAGAACAAGATTCAGGGATTAAAAAAACAAGAAAGGGTTGTGACGAATTGCATTTAATAACGTAGTAATTCAAATTCCAACCTAAAATGGCCTACGCAATGGTGGCGAAAATTACAGATTCTGAATAGATCACATTGGGTTGGGATTTTTAAATAGAAACGCCGAAAAACAAAAGTGATAGTTTACATAAATAAAATTACGTGATAGACCATATTAACTCAGTCTTAAAAGTTTCGAGTAAAATTAACATACGAAGCATAATCTGGAAGGAGAGAAGACAAGTGTAAAGACGAAGCATCAAGCAAATATGCTGAAATGGGCATCAAAAATAAATAAAAACAGCAACTGAGTGAAATTGTTACAAGCAGTGCTGGAAGAAGTTAAACAAATTTTAAATCAAAACGACTAAAAATAAACATAAAAATAAAAGCATAATAAATCAAATAAACTTACCGCAAGAATTCCGGATGAAGGTGTATGTCATCTGGTGCAGAGAACAAGTAAGCAGTTTTATTAGAAGGAACGGTCCTAATTTAAAGATTCGTAACCAACAAAATAGCAGGAAGACGTACCTATCTATAACGAATACTGGAAAAATACCTACACGTGTAATAAAGTTAGAGTTTCAATTCAATTATTCCTATAAATTGTTTTAAGTGCGTATTTCTTGTGTAATTGTAAAGCGGAATTGTTTTTACCATCGTATGCATTCACCATAATACTCTCGATCGCGCAATCTCACAATATTTTAGTAGATAACTTTATGGAATGACTTATGTGAAAGATTTAATAGAAGACTGTAATAAAATGTAGTTTTAATTGGTGCTTTATTGAAATAAGCAGTTTTGAGTGTTTGCACAATTATACTAATAGGGCATATAAATTTAATTAATTGTTTCATTCAAAACTTAATTCATCCATCTCAATACATACATACATTTTTTACAAAGTGCTAGTACAATCCTTTCTGTCTAACTATGCGAGGAAGTTAAAATTAGTGAGATAATAATAAACCATAAAGTGTAGTTTTAAACGCTTTATACTTTAAAAAAGGTTTTTTCAAAATCGTATAATAAATATAAATTTTATGAGTGTGTTCCGCTTTCAAGTGATAACAAAATACCATTCAAAATGTGTTTCTAAGTTTGCATCAAAAAACTGACTCCGTTGAAAGCAGAAATACTAATGTTGGTCGACCAGAAGAAGGCGTGCAATAATCAATAGGATAGTAAATTCTAGACGCATTACAACAAAATTCTCCCGTTAGAATCGGAATTAGCTTTGACATCATATTGGTATTCAAGTGATAAGACTTATATAAAAGGAAACTCCCAAAACAGCACAAAAAACTTAGGTTCTTATTTTTTGTAAAACTACCTTTAGTCACAAAATTCAAAATAAAAATGGGAGAAGAAAATGTAATCATGAATTACTTAAAACCAGTAGGAGATCATAACAGTTACAGTATATAGCTTTTAATAGTAAGAGAAAGTTGAAAAATTCACATTTCGTATTTTAGTACTTACTACAGATTTCTTCAAATTATTTATTTTTGATAAATAAAAAGTCTAATATGTGGGAATATTTATATAATATGTACATCAAAAAATACTACTTTAATATTAAATTGAACCTTTTTAAATGTAAATGATGGAAGATCTTTTATTCAAATTAGAATTTCTCAAAAAGTATCAAGTATTAATAAATGCAAAAAGTTTATGAAGTATGAAAATAAAATGAATATGATTATTAAAACAAAAATGCAATTTTTTGTTTCAATTGATGAAAAAAGAAATTTGCGTAAGTTAAAATTGTTTAATACCTATTTTATAGTAGATCATAGCAAATAAAAATTTCAGAGATTTCAAATCACATCCTAATCTATATTATTTAACTTCTAATTCATATTTAGAGAAACGTTATTAATAAAATGCATATGCTATTGACAATATTATTATTAAATTGTGGTTAATTTTAATAAATATTAAAATTATACTATACATATAATATGTTAAGTGGAGAAAATAAATTCTATACAACTTACTTAAACTTTACTTTAGCCAACATGTAAGGCATTAACTAAGTTAAACAGATTAATTTTGATTGTAATTTCACAGATTTTGAAATTCAGTTGGTGTTATAATCAATAGTTTACAATTCAGATCAATTTAGAATTTAACCTTTGGGTCAAAGCAAAGAAAATTATTACAATCTGTTATTATTGATAAGTAATTACGACCAAGAACTAAATTAAACTTTTAAATAGATATTATTTACCCAAAAAATTTAACTGTAACTAATTTAATCAAACTAAGCAAGTGAACGGTGTAAAATTATAAAATAGGCAATTCAAAGAAAGAGAGTTTGTTTAAACACACGTCTTTAGATTGCATATGTATATTAGCCAGCTAAATATGATTTGATAATATTAATAAGTAGATATTAGGAATATTATTAGTTAAAAAATGTAATTCAACGTGATTTCTTCACTTTGAGTTCATAACAACAACTAAGGGACTCTTTTCTTTCGTGATCAAATTTTTTAACACACACAAAGAAACTCTTTATCATAACCTCCAGATTAAAAACCCATCGAAATCAGAACCACAATTATTTGATAGTCATTCTAAATGAGTTAGCGGAAAAACTAGTTAAGAAAAAGTACGGACTGAAACTAAAACGACATTGCCGGAACTTTTAACCAACGGAAGACATAAATAACGAATTCTCTTATTAAACAACTTTTAACAAAGCTTTTTTCAGAAGGCTACAACTTATACAAATTGCATAACATATAAAGACACAGACAAAACTCCGAAGTTTAAGATTTTTAGTAAAATAACATAAAAGTTTTGAACATGTAAAAATTAAATTAATGAAATTTGTTCCCTACATAACGAAATTCTACTGATTCATATAGCAAAAAAAAATCAGTATAGATGATTAAAAACTGTAAAGGTGAGTGAATATTAATGTTTGTCGATAACAACATGTATAATCTGCAAATTAAATAAACGGAATTTTTTATTTATAGTTTAGGTAACTAAACTTACAATGTAATTCAAATTGATAAATTTGGCAACAAAACGAATATAGTGCAATAATAGAAAGTGGGTGTAAAACTGATAAAATAATAAATTAATATTCATTCACTACCGATAAGAATAAAATGTTCTATTCTTGTCCATAGTAATTGTTAGATTTAATTTTATTTAACAGTATTAACGTATAATATGTTTTATAACTATTTTTCTTTAATACGGTTTTGATCTCGTTAAAACTAATTCCAAATTGATCTATAGATATACTGCTATATTTTGAGTACACTTTCGTCATTATATTCCAAAATTCCAGCTTCTGATTTTTTATTTTGCAATACAAAGATGAAATATACATAATATTCTTAAATTAGTGCAATTACTTAAAGGTTTGGTTCTTATCATAAAAATAAAGTAGAAAGGCCTCTGAAAGGGATAGCTAGAGAAAGTATATTTTGTAGTTACATCTTAAAAAGACATCAGAATTTTATGGATCGCAAACCGATATTGCATTCATACATGTCCGAAGCTTGATTAATTTACTCACATGTTCGTTTTTCAATTTTTTTCAAAACCAATTATAACTTTGAAATAATTTAATATTGCGTTATTGCTTGATTTACAGAAAAAATCAACAAAATGAACATAGGAAACTATTAAAACTACACGACTTTTAGCAAGGTGGAGTCCTTTTTCTTCCATCTAATTTGATCAAACTATTAAGTAAAGCAACATAAATGATTTCATTTTTGATACTTTTATGAAGAACGTCGTTATCAATTAAAACTAGAAAGTGACACAAAAGGTAAAAAAATTTAGAAAATGTTATCAAAATATTTGCCATTACAAAGGTATTCTGCCGACGAGTACAAATTTGTTTTACTCTTTCAATGCCATTGTAATCTAACGACGACAATTTTATACGATTACTACCGATGAACACAATGCATTTTTATTTATTACCAAAATATGGTTGTATTGCATTGCTAAACTACAAGATGCCTCGATATCCGTTTTTTTTTATAAACAGAAATCTATATAAATGTTATTATTACAAATAGATAACATAACAAATAATTTTTTTGGTTATATAAAGTGTTTTACTAAATATTGCTGGTAAATAGTTTACAATATTAGGTATAAAATAAATTAATACATATGCACCTTTAAATCTCTAAACTAAATGGAAACAGGAGTTCTATAAAATCAACATAGCGATCTCTTAATTAACAGATATTGAACTTTGTTTTATCATCATAATGTAACCAAAATTAATATGAAAACCTACAATTTCGTATCTAATAAGTTGAATTAAAATCCACAAATGCAATACAATATGACAATACTGATAAGCATGAATCCAATTTGATTTTTTTAAACGTAGATTCAAACCTTTCGGTCAACACTGTCGCCAATTCATTAATGAATGTCGTTATTGTAAGTTTAGTTGCCTAAATTCTATATTGTAGGTGTCCGTTTATTTAATTTGCCGATTGTACATTAAAACTCGTATGCAAAAAAAAATTTTTTAAAACAATTTAATTGGGTAGAAACAAAAAATATTTTCCTGTGAAGGAAATAAAATAAAAAAAAATTTTTTACTTTTTAAAAAAAAAAAAAAAAGAAAATTTTTTCTCCCAAAATGAATGGGGTAAAAAAAAAAAACATAAACAAAAAATAAAAAAAAAAAAAAATAAAAAAAAAAAAAAAACAATATTTCTTAAAAAAAATAAAATTTTATAAAAACAAAAAACCGTATTTGTGTTTGTTTTTGTCAAAAAGTTATTCCTTGAAGTTTAAAAAAAAGATTTTATAAAAATTTAAAAATAAACTTTTTTTTTTTAAAAAAGGACACTTAGATAAACGAGAAACCAAAGAAACAAGATGTACATTCAATTATTAAATTAAAACTAAGTTCTGTAATAAAACTCAAAATAAATTAACAAAGATCTTTTTACAGAATTTTGTTAACTAACATAATGTCGATTAAAGTTAATTTATTATTTCAGTTGATATTTATATTTCAAAACTACAATAATCTTCGTAACCAGCTTTGAATAGCATGAATTAACGCAGTTATAAAAGTTTAATTAATTAAAAATCAAAGCGTATATTTTTGTATAAGTTGAAAGGATAAAATAATTTCTACTTAAGACTGCAATTAAAGTATTTTAAAATGAAAGCTTGAGCTAGTCAGAGATAAAAATGTAACCAACGCTTAAATTCAGTAGTGGTTTCTATTCCACTTTACTTCTTCTTTAAGAACAAATTCAAAACTTAGTACCTAATTTAAAATACATACAAGATTTGAATTATGTATTTATTAAAAATAAACAAGGAAAATTTAAACTTAAATATTAAATTCAAATATGCACATAAAAAAAATTTTAACGGTCAGGCATAACGTAACATTGTAGGGTAATTTTTGATTTTTAAGTAACAATCTTTAACTAGAGATATTGTTCTAAAACTAATTTTTAAAGTTTAATTAGTTAAACATGCAAATTTCATCGACATAACGAACTTCGCATTTTAATTTCAGTAACTTTAACGAAGAAATTTTGGTTGCTGTTTCTTGTTATTTTTATGGAAACCTTTAAATATATTGTATTGGAAACTACGCTGTTAAAATTAAAAGTACAGTTTGGATATGTTGACACATTTATCGTCTGGATCCAACAAACAACATTCTAACATAAAGTTTACTACGGAAATTAATCAAAATTTAGTGTATTACAAACCTACTCTTCTGACAGGTACTTACATGCTTTATCTCACCACCATCCGAAGGTCCAAAAGCTACGAAAAAGATCTGTTGTTAAACCTCGCGAATTTTTAACCCGACAACCTGAATTTGGAACTACGTCATCTAACTAATTCTCTTTTTACAAATAATTATAATTGTTATAACAAAGAAGTTACGAACAATAAGTGTTGGGACACCTTGGTGTCGATTCGTGTAACGTAACACGTACGAAAATGCAATTTGCATTAAAAGCAGCACCGAGAACCACTCGACAGCAGTTTTGTCCTTTTGGGACTCCTCAGGAGTGAGAGCACTTGAGTGTAAGATTACTATTGTACAAATGCGTGCTATCGACTATATTCCCTACTGGAGGGCACATCATATATGTTCGTTCTTATTGTTTGTATATGATGCGCCCTATAGTTAGGAATATATCGATAGCACGCATTTGTACAATAGTGAACTCGAGTTCTCTAATCGGGTGCAGTTCTAGATGTGCTGACAAAAAATCTAAATGTCATCCATTGACACATTAACTGAAAGTGGAAGGACATAGAATATGCATATCATTGATTCTGGGAATGGTGAATCAGGAGTGCAACATATTTTCTTAACAAAATAACATGTTCTTAAAACAAAAATGGAATGTCTTACGCCACAATGGCTGTAGTAATTACAGTTACTTATGGCAAGAAATAGTTAGTTCTTCTGCCGGTTTAATTTATTTGTTATAAATTTAAATTTTAGATGAAACTGATGTGATTGGAGGTATACCTACTACAGAAAAAGAGTTCAAGATACGGCAAGAATTATCAAATTTTCGATCTAAATGGAGGCACTTTGAAACCACCTTCAGGAAAGCTTTTGACATGTGTTGTAACATATAAATCCAGTCATATCAAATACTGGAAAGAATGTATTGAACACCTACATAGGATGTATTACAAGACAGAAGGAAGGAAGAACCTATGATTCTTACCTTATCAAAAAAACTTGATATATACATCATACATGGATTTAACACTTTAAAGAAACTTCTGTGTTTAAAGGGGGTGAAGTACTTTCTTATGCAGTCTTTTAGTCAAGACTTGGTTGAAAATTACTTTGGACAAATTCGGCAACATGGGGACGACATACTATACACCCTACATGTTTTCAATTTAAAAATTGTATTAAAACCTTTTTTTACAATTTTTATTTTGCTGTGAAAACAATTTTAACTAAATTTAAGTGCGAATTTTGCAAAATGCACGTACTTCTGAAAAAGAATTCTAGGAAAATCGATGTTTATTAACATATTGCAACGATTTACTTGTAAAATGTGTTCGAAAAACATTCAGCATTTTGAAATTTTGTTAGATAATTGAGTGGTTTCTAATAATGCTAGTACAAGAGGGTATTGTTTTAACTTTGAACATACTCCAAACTTATATCAGGTGCATATTAAATACTAGCAATGGTTTGATCTGCGTTTACATGTTGACATAGGGAAGTATAGTGCAAAGGTGCAAATAAAATTTTAATGGAAAACAAAACCAGAGTTTCTAGTAAACTTTATATCGAAGCATTCAAAACAATGAAGAACGAAGAAAGTTTTGAAATGCTAGATCATTTCACGCTCGTTATAAAAAATGTTCGATTGCTTTAAATTGTAAAATATATTTATGTTTAATAAAACTATAAAAGGCATGCAAAAAATTTAAGTATATGGAATAAAATAAATTTATAATTCTCCCGCCATTTCTTTAATGCTAGCATATCTCAAAAGATGGAGTGTCTATCAAAAAGTATTATTTTACTTATGCTTGAACTTTCTTTTGTTTGTTTCAAGTTTCTCGCTCTAATGAACTCCTTACGATAGGTAGCAAAACGTTAGCAATTACGGTTACCTTTTCGATACGGTCCTATCCCGGAAGACGTCATTGTTTTTTGTTTTAACAATGACTCTAGCCGTGGAAGCATCAATTCCTAAAGTATATACCACAATGCTTGAAAACAATTTCTTTCATTATAAATCATGCAAGACAAGGCATTATTGATAATAAAATTTTCGAAATTTGACCGCATTAGAAATGTAATTGTAGTATTTCCTATTTCTGGTTATTCTCCTCTTTCAAGCATGAACTAATTTCCGCCGACTAATTTTTATTTACACAGTAAATTACAACATGATTACCACACATTTAGTGATTTACTTTCATTTGCTTGCTTAAAGTTATTAGGATTGTTCAACTCTTCACTCTAATAAAACCCCTTACTAGAGCGGTTACTAGCTACCATTTCGACACATTCCAATTCCGGAAGACTTTGTTGTTTCAACACTCACGCCGGTCCTTAAAGTCCCAGTGATACCAAAATATTGTTCTTCTCTTATTCTTGAAGAAAATGAATATATGTTTTCAAATTAACCAAATTTGACAAGTAGTGTGAAACATACAGTTAAAACCAGTTAAGCTTGCGCATGTACCTTATTATAACAATTTTGTTATAAATGCTCTGTTTCTCTTTATTCATGTGTCCTAGAAAAACACAGATTCAAGGAACTTAAGTTTGTCGTGTTAATATATGCGACCGTAATAATCGTATGTCGCCACTTACGTAACTGTACTATATTTACATGTTAGGGGTAATACACAAACCTGTCTAAAAATATCATTCAAACGTCGACGTACGTTTATGAAAATTAATTAAGACAGTTATTCAGAATTAGTCATACACAACCTTATATGATTTTAACTATACCTACTGACAATAACAAAAAAATTAATAAAACAATAGACTTTATAATCCGTTTATTAGACTCTTTATATTTTTCATGAATATTTATTGAACATTAGTAGAAAAAAATAATCTGCGCATTATGTGTTATATCCCTAAATCAAGAACTTTTTCGAATGCAATGATGAGGATTCGATATTATTATTTTTAAGATGTGTAAAATAAATAGAATAAAATATTGATTATACATTAACTATTATTGTATATAATACATAAAAATAAATACTAACATATCTAAGCTCTACTTAAAAGCTTAATTTCTTGCTGACATTTTCGTACAATTATTAATCTTTTAATGTCCACGTTTCTAAAAGGTACATATATTGTACTTACTATTAGTTTTAATCAAGCAAATATCCTTGTACTCGCCTGAATTCCATGTATTATCATTTAAATTCATAAATGTAAATCAGGAAAATCTGCAAGTCGTCGTCACACTACGGTTATTGGTGCAAACAAAAAACAGCAAAAATTTATGTATACATTTTAGCTTCTAGTATGTTTAAAGTATAAGTGAAACTTTTGATATCAGTTTTGATTGCCTGTAATTCCTTTTCAGTGATTTTCACGCACTGTTCTAAAACAGACGATTTCCAATTAACACACTTAGAAGTTCTCACAATTTTTGCCACGGTTTTTTGTTTAGATTCAATTAATACTTCGTACCTGAATCTTTCCGAATTCTTATGAGAACCAATTAATTCAACTATAATTTCTATTTCCGTTTCGTAATAAAAAAATTTGCATTTAAAAATGCTATTAAAGGTTAAAATAATCCAGAGTTCGTCTTTTTTTGACGATTGCTTAGTAATAAGGCTTATATCCGATATCACATGAGTTGTTTTGAGATGTTCTTTCAGTTTCACTAAAGTCTCTAACTTTTCGTCACATTGATACTCTAACGGACAAGAAAAATTTCCAAATTCGCAATCTTTTAAGTGCAAATATAATTCAGTATAGAATAAATAAACCGGACATCCTCTTGCAAAGTTTTTACAATAGTATCGAGGGATGGAACTTATGGGAGTGGTGCACAGAGTACATTTGTTCGCTTTGCAGGTGTTGCAAACATTATGCCCGAATGTGCAGTGGTAAATTTCGTGCTTGACACTTTCCGAACATTTTACACATTTAGGATAACCAACAAATGATTGTCGTTTATTGATGACGTTTGGGATTTGATTCCGTGAATAAACGCTTTTGGGCAACGGGTAGTCATTAACCGTCACGTTCGAAAATATAGTTTGCACGCTTGTTAACGAAATTTCTCCTTCTATTGTAATCTTTACTGGTGATTTTGCGTAATCTTCGAGTTGTTTGTTTGATAACTGTAGGAATGTACCGCTTTTACCTATCACGTGCATGTTGTATTTTAGTAAAGATGGTACATTTGAAACGCGATTGTATTTCAAATGAAAATTACTTTCGACGTTAACATTTTGTGCTATATCCGACATTACAAAATTCAATTGGCTGTTGTCGCAATAATCGTAATTTGCGTCGCTTGCCGATTTTCCGGCATTAACATATCCTTTGTGGTCGTAAAATGAGAGATCTTCGTACATTACTTCCTCAATATCATTTGACGCATTAAAACGGTATGAACACTCCAATTCGTGGTTATTCACTTCGTTAAACGAAAATTGAAATTGACATCCTTCAACGTTATAACGACATGGGAAAAGCAACATTTCGGCTACTGCTTCGTATGCTTCCAACCGTACGCATGTTTCCTTATCTTTTTAAAGGTAATATTTTAAAACATTTTCCACAAATCTGAGATTTATCGGACGTAATCATTGCAGGCGCGACACGTAAATAACCGTCACAGCGGGCGCATTTTAATTTTTGAAGTAACGACGGTTTTAATTTTAACATTTTCATGTCACTCTGAATTACAATTTTCGTTTACTACGTGCACCAAAGCTACTTATCACAACATGCTAAACACATACTATCCTTATCCTTATCACATACTTATCTTAATATTTACATTGAACAATTCTAATTAAAACATTGCCAATCAGAAAGTTTCACAATTTTGTATTTGAAATTTAAATAACATTTGAAATAATGTATTTTTTCTTAAAGTAATGTACATGTTTTAGTTAACATGTTTAAATAAGTTATAGTACTAAAAGATAATAATCGTGATGGAATATTTGTTCCCGGAAAAATCAAAATATGTTATCATTGGAACCGTGACGTAATATTTCATGATCTAATAGCAAATCAATGGTAATCATCTGTTTAGCATTAAGATAGTAATTGAATCATCGCGCATGCGACAGAGAAGATGGCAATCTTGCTTTTCCCATATACTATTAAAACCATCCAAAAGCAAAATGCAAGATGCGATTCTTTTGAAAGCTGATATACAGGGTGGTTCCGATATAACCTTCCAAAAAAATTCTGGATTATTAGAAGAATTCAACACGTTCAGAAACCCCTTTTCATTACGTCAAAATAATAGGGATAAATTAATCTTTACCCACACACCTTCGACGCCACTGGCTACAAAAATACCTATTTATGAATTAATCATTGTTATTGTTTCTAAGAATACAAATATCTGAATCGGTTTGTGACATCTGACAAACTGAATAAAATTTTGAAATTACGTAATGAACATTAATTAAAAAGCCGTACCCTATCTGAACTTTAACTGTGTATTACAATCGTCGTCTTGGCCATCGTATTGTTCAATTGCGACCATCCAGTGATTTGGATATCTGTGATTTAAATAGTTTCGTAAATTTTCACTGAAATGAAGAGGGGCCTCGTCATGTAAAAACCAAATTTACTGTCTTTCTACTATCATGTCCTCCACAATATCCGGTAACAACTGGATAAGACCAATACGTAGAAATCGAAAGTAATTTCTTACATTCATTCTTTGAGGCAACTCAAAAAGGGCCAACTAATTTTCCGTTCAACATTCCAGCTTATAAATTTATGCTAAAGCGTAATTGAAACCTGCCCTGACGAATTGCATGAGGATTAGCATCAGGCCATATGTGTATTGTGGTAATTCATTAGACCCTCACGTGTAAATAGCGATTCATCGCAAGCCAAAATCTTTCGTGAAAATAACTCATTGCATTCTTGTTGATCCTGAAACCATTGGCAAAATTCGGTGCGTCTAGGATAATCATCAGGCATCAAGGTTTGTACACGTTGGATATGATATTGGTACAATAATAATATTTTTCGTAACCTTCGCATTAAAATTTGCCTAGAGACATCTACTTGTAGAGCAAGTTGTCGAGTAATGAGCTTAAAAGACCAACCGCCGTCTTGTACAGTCGTATACCGCACTTAAGTATACACCTCTGATGAGCTCATAATAAGAGCGAAATGCTGCATCAGGTGTTCTTTCGTTGCGTGTGTGCTTCTGTACGAATTATACTTGCTTTATCGACAACGTGTGTTTCAATCATTAAAGCGATCGCTTAGATAGCGCTGTTCACTTTAACATACACATGTCGTTACAGTTAACTGTTGGCATTTTTCTTAGTAGATGGCAAGTTATTCATGCAATTCTACACCTAGCAACAATTTATACAAATTCGTCAGTACATCAACAATAGTGTACAATAATCTTTAACAGTTGATGTATCTTGTACTTACCATAAAATAAAACCGATAAAAACTTTTAAGTTTAATCTGTGATCTTTGAACTTCTCTAACTTGACCATATTCAACACTTCAGTACTTGCCTAGAACATACCCACAAACAATTTAGAAAACCAAATAGGTTTCCATTATTGCATGTGCAGGTTACGTTTTAATAATCTACTTAAAGCATTAGTGTGTGTTACAAATTATCAAAACCTTAAGTAACTCAATTAATCTTGTTTGTTAATAGTACAGTTTTTGTAAATATCAATATTAATAGAGCAGTTTTGCAGGCCAGAAAGCAAAGTTGTACCAAAACTTGAAACTGATTCATTGTGTTCAAAGATGTTTTAACCGCGAACAACCTCGTAGAATGGGCCTCGCCTTCAAACATGTTTTTCCAATGGCACCCCGACCTCCAACTCCCATATGTTTTTAGAATTAAAAGGTCTGTCCCTCGATTTGTCAACAAAGTCGCTAAGATTCGACGATAGGAGTGTCCGGTGCACTCTTTGGCATTAACCAAGAAAGTGGCAACTTACGAAGGTATGTAGTGTGGTCTGGAATTTCTTCCTATCGTGTCAGCTACTTTAGAGGTCCTTTCAACCCCGACTGAAGAGGTATTCGCGGGTTGTATTAATCTGGTTCAAAGTGAGCGGGGCTTGCATCGCACCGTCAAATCCGTTTTTCATTGTAAGGTGCGTTCAAGTGTTTATAAACATTGGATTTCCGATGTCGTTAAGCCTCAAAGTTCCTTCCTCTCAGCTGATGTTTTCTAGATGTTTATTGATCTTGATGGACCATTGGTAGATCTTGATATTCCAATTATATTATGTACCAGAACGAAAGTATAGAAAAAGTATGTTTAGGGAAATGCTGTACATAAAATCATTCAATACATGAACAGATACGGAAAAATTAAGTGGAATTTATCCAATTTAATAAATTAACTTTAATGTATACTTTAGTAACGATACCAGCCGATTGTGAAATAGATTAGGAATGGTATACCGTGCGACCAGGATAATCTGAAGCATTCTGTTTAACATGGGGAATTTGAAAAGCCCGATTTTTATATCTCCAAAGTGTTTTTAGGGTATTTCCACTATCAGAACACTTAACAATGTCTACTAGAAAACGTTTTTGCGTAACAATTTCTAAAATTTAACCAAACATATTAAAAATATTTGAAAAAATATTTAATATTATTTCAAAACGTAGGAGGATTCAAATCCCAGTCCATACATTACGCATGCGCAGAAGTAACTAACGTAATTTTAGCGTTTGATTTTACGATATCTAAAAACTCTCGAACTGAATATTATTCTAATAAATCCATTGCCAGTTCAAGTAAAAAAAGAAAAACTTTTAATTATGTCTCTTGAAACTAATAATACAACTAAAAAAAGAAAAAAGACTGGAATTTAAACCCTCGTACGTTTCGAAATATTTTAAAATATTTTTTCAAATATTTTTAATATGTTTGGTTAAATTTTAGAAATTACTACGAAAAACGTTTTCTAGTAGACATTGTTAAGTGTTCGGATAGTGGAAATATCCTAAGAACACTTTGGGAACATATAAATCAAACTTTTCAAATCATTTTTTAAATTTTTTTAATCATTGTTTTACTTTAAGTCGTGTCGGTGCAGACTGACATTAGTCATTTAAATTATTGACGTTGGTCTTGTTTGTGCGTTGTGAAGTGTTCATGTTATACGTATTATGCCATGTATGATATACAATTTTAATTTTAATTTATTTATTATTAGGTAACTTTTATATTTAATTGTCATTGTTGCATGCACCTTATCAAGTTAACATCTTTTAGACATGATTATGCTAATTACAATTAGCGAAACGTAGCCATTATAATTAAAAAATTAAATTAAAGAATTTTATCATCATTTGTGTTGTGTTTTAATTGTCAAATGTGCAGTTGACAGATATAACTGACGTGAGGTTTTCTAAATTATTTGCTTGCATATCTTGGTATAGTATTTAACATTACTAGCAAGGTAAAACGGTTTTTACTGGCGGACAGAAGGATATGACTGACGAGTCGAAGACGAGCTTAAAACCCGTTACCTTGGGTGTATTGTTGAATGTTTTATTTGTTCCTCACTTGTAAAAGTTATTATAAATGAATAATAAATCATTAAAAATTCTAAAAATTTCGAAAATCGGAGAAAAAATCATGTGAGCTTTAGACGTATTGCTTTGGAAACGCACGGCACTTATTTTGTTGATTAATTATTTCATTTCAATTTCACGTTTCCGGAACATTTTGTTGGTGACATGAGTGACTGAAATGAGTGTCCCGCAAGCTATCATTGATGAAACAGCAAGTGTAGTTGTAAGATTACTGCCCGAAAAATCTTCATCAAGGTATGAATACGAGTACGCGGAGTTCAAAAAGCGGCAAAAGGAAAACAACGTGACTGGTGTTACGGAAGACGTTATATTAACATATATCAATAAATTGTCTGCCAAATTCAGCCCGAATTCTTTATGGTCGAAGTGGTCAATAGTTAAGAGTTGTTTGGCAGTTAGAGAAAATATTGATGTTTGCAGGTTTGTTTCCTTATATTTATTAGTTCGGTTTTTAGTTACATATGTCATTTTCTAGATCTCATAAAGTGGTTGCGTTTTTGAAAAGACGAAATGAACGCTACGTCCCCAAGAAAGCCAAGGTTCTGAAGAAAGAGCAAGTGGAAAAGTTTGTCATTAAAGCTCCTGACGAGAAGTGGTTACTTGCCAAAGTCATTACCATTTTTGGTATATTTGGATGTTGTCGGTGTGATGAGCTTCTATCCTTACTTTAAATGACAATAGGGGGGTTGTTCACCTTACGAGAGAGACAAAAATTTGACGACAAGGAGGTTTATAATAACGGACGATGGGTGTAGCTTTAAACCTTGTGCTCTTTATCGGAAATATGCGGCCCTACGACCTCCAAGAAGTAAAGATCTGCGGTTGTTCTTGACGTACCGTAGTGGAAAATGTGTCGCCCTAAATGCAGGTCAACATACTGTAGGCGCAATACACAAGAAAATTGCTGAATATTTGGAATTAGAAGAACCGGCACTTTATACAGGGAATTCATTTCGACGAACTGGAGCAACGATGGTGGTTGATGCAGGTGGTGATACTTTGGCTCTGAAGCGTGCAGGAGGATGGAAATCAACACAAATTGCAGAAAGCTACGTACATGATTCGATTAATAATAAGATTAAAATGGCAAAAGAATGTTTCCACTTGAAGAATCCACACCATCCACTTCTATAGAAAATATATGCGCAAGTACAAGTGACATAACATCTCCTAGAAACTTCAATATTACTGGAAATCGCCACTGCACCATGATATTTAATGTATACGATAGTAATAAAAACCAATTTTCAAATGTTAATAACAAATAAATCACGTTAGAGAGTTTGTCTGTCATTACAAATTACCTATAATAAGGTAAAACATGAGGACGCGTGTAAAATTTTACAGGCTAGCCAGTTATATTTTACAAGTTAGTAGGTTGTTAAGAGGCATTTTCAAGGTAACTATAGCGAGTTGATAAGCTCCTGTTTACAAATGAGGAACAAATAAACGTAATTTATTCAATTTTTTTAAATACTTGCATTTCTGTTCTTTCCTCTTTGTCACATACCAAATAACGATTTTTGTATAAACAAATGGCATTTTTGTGAGTAATACAAAAGTAAATTGTAGCATTTAAGTAGTGAGTAAAGACGAGGCTCTACAATGTATTTTAATTATAAACACGATTATTTCATCTACTTGATGTATTTAAAACACTTTCCGTTTATGCTTCCTAAACAGGAATATTACCAATCTACATAATCTTATAATTCTGAATAAAACAAATTAACGGGAGAAATAAAAAACCGTAAACAATAAGTGATTAAAAAAATAATATAAACCGCATTTCAAAAATAATTCAAAATTAATTACTACCTTACTTTTATTGATTAACTTTTAAATTCTATATTTGTTTTGTAGTATTTCTATTTAAATCAAAATAAAAATAACTTATTATGCTGTAGTACTAATTTCAAAATTTGCGAACACGCTGGTATTTGGATTTATAGGAAAACAAGCTTTCATGTTTATTCAACTTTAGCTTTCAATACAAACAATAGTTCCATAACCCGTTCTCTGCTTGACATGTCGGACGACCTTTAATTAAAAAACAATATAAATATGAGATTACTTAATATATGTATATAAATTAACAAACATATCTGTATATTTAAATAGATACATTTCCTTAAAAATATTGAGGTACAATAAATATTTAAGATGATTTTACATGTAAAATGATAAAGAATTCGTAAACAAGTTAAAATATCGGTGCATCATAGTTATTTATGATACAAGTGTGAAGTAAGGCACGAGTCTTATACGATATTTTATCTACTTCAGAACTTATTTTTGCCTATAGAAACAGTTACTGCAATAGAGAAACGCTTGCGGTTTCACTTTTATTATGTCGAATGATGGTTGCCAGGTATTCTTGTACTTTTACACACGATTTTATTTTTTACGGCAGATTATTTTTTCATACTTCAAAATATGACGTTTTCATCATTTTGACCAATAACAATGCACAATTCTAACCAATTAACGTGTATTATACTATAAAACTGCATGGTTCTCGATAAAACGTTGATTACATTTAACTGTCAAAAATTTATTGTATTTACCTTTGTTAGAACATTTTGATTATCTTGAAGTATATTAGTTGTGTCATCAATTATTTAATATTTTGTTAATACGAGCAAAATCTGAATTGATGAAAAAATAATGTTTCAAATACAATCTGTTCTTCAATTTTATTGATAAATTTTGTGTCTGCCACTTAAACTTTTTATTTTAAGGCAAAAACATTTAAACAAACCGAGCCCGCAGGGCTCGTGATTTTATCAATCGGTTTGTTTTCGTGTTTTTCCAAATAAAAATGTTTTCGTGGAAAACAAAAAATTTATCGATAAAATTTGAAGGACTCGTGGTATTACTTTCGATAAATTATCCACTATTTTAGGAATCACTAAAAATTCTAATTGCTTATAATATGAATTCACGCGAAACATAATCGACATTTGTTATGTAATTATTTCCTCCTTAATATAACTAATGATTGGTATTTTATAAACGAATGATGGATCCATTTAATGTATTGGAATTCTTAATTAATAAAATATATCTATGTCAGTCAATACTTCTATTTTTTAAATTGTAACCGGTTTCGATTTTATAATTAAATTAAAATCATCTTCGAACAAAATCTGTACAAAAATAAAAACGCTAACAATAATAATAAATTAATCTTATACTTACATTCAAAATTAATACTTTTTTGAAAAAATAATGTCAAATTGACATAAAATTATTATTTTTTAAAAGTAAGTAAAGTATAAAATTAATTTATTATTATTGTTAGCGTTTTTATTTTTGTACAGATTTTGTCCGAAGATGATTTTAATTTAATTATAAAATCAAAACCGGTTACAATTTAAAAGATAGAAGTATTGGCTGACATAGATACATTTTATTAATTAGTGATTGGTAATTCGACTTCTTGAAGGAGGGCACCATAAACCATTCAATTGTTTATTCCGGTAACGTTTTTGTGTGCTAAAGGTGCACACTTCGTCAGGCCTCTATTGATTGATAAAAAATACACAATGTGAGTAATACAATCATAAAAATATCACAGATTATAATAAAATATAGAGTTTCAGATTGACTTTTACTAGAAAATGACCCGTACTCTAAACAGAAGATGGCCCGTCACGTAAAAGATACCGACACCACAACAATGAGTTGAAGAGGTCACAAAATAAATAAATTAACATGTAAGATGAATAATAAATATATATGTATATAAAACACAAAATCTGTTCAGACGAACATACATAGAATGACTAGATAACAATTAAAGCGTTGGGAAACGTTCAACCGTGTCGGTATTATAATTGATGTTATTATTATGTTTAACTATACATATCATTTCAGCAATAAGGCGTTTCTGATGCACCAGCCACACGTACTAATGCTGTCGACAATAAGACATAATGATTGTCTATTCTTGGCAATTGTACTTGTTTACTAACTAAAGCTACAGAGGATTGTCCAATTGCATTCGTTATTTGTTCATTAAGAGGCGATTTATTGGTTTGAATAGAAATCCCTTGCAAAAACCACTCGAATATCTTTTCGTAGTTGCCATATTAACCGACAACTGTGATTTTTTATTAAATTGATTTTTGTCCTTATTTTTGGAACACTTTGTAAAATAGGGTTGTTTGATTTGTAGTTAGTGTTTGTACCTACACTTTCTAAAAATTGATACCGATGTCGTAAATATGTTTCCAAATCTACCATGGCAGGTAAATCTTCTTTCGAGGAAACTGTATTTTGCTATTCGCGACAACTTTATACAAATGGACATAGTCTGCTCAATGGAAATATTTTCAGAGCGTGTCACTTCCGATTATACCGGAATTGGATACCAACTTTGTTATTTTAAATACAATGTCTCAATTTTTATTATACTTTATACATATTATTACTTTATACCAGCATCGATTATTACTTCATAATTTTCAAATCAAAAATAGTTTTACCAAGAGTACCTTTTGATGTAAAATTGAATGTCATTTAAGTTCAATTAAAATTTTGATTAATAAATCTAATCTTAAAAAAGTTATGTCCAATACTACTTTGTACCAGCCATGAAACTAGTGCCCTCTATCAGAGTTAAGAATAAAAAAGAAATTCATGGAATGTATCAGTTTCCAAAAATATTTGTATAAAATTTCATTACAATGTTGCCAGTAGTTTCGATAAAATCGTAAAAAATGTGTATACATTTTTTCTTCAACGCCCTTTATTTGGAATACGGATGGCGTTAAAAAATTTGTTACTAAGCAAACCCCAATTATTTTTCATTTTTCTACCTATCCTAGAGATGGGTCAGTTTTTTTTTAAACACCCTGTGTATAAATTAAGAAATATATCTGTAGATTTAAATACATACATTTCTTTAAAAATACTGACTGCCAACAAATATTTAAGATGTATTTATATGTAAAATGATAACGAATTAGTAAACAATCCACACACGTGTCTTATACGATATTTTATAAACTAAGAAAATGCCAACAGTTAATTGTAACGACATGTGTGCGTTTAAGTGTCGTACACACATTTTGCTTATGTTCATTGCTCCACGAGAGTTTAAAAGACCAACTGCCGTCTTGTACAGTTGTATACCGCACTTAAGTATACATCTCTGATGAGCTCATAATAAGAGCGAAATGCGGCATCAGGTGTTCTTTCGTTGCGTGTTATGCTTCTGTACAAGTTTTTACTTGGCTTTATCGACACACGTGCGTTTCAAGATTAAAGCTGTTGCTTAGATAGCGCTATGCACGTTAAACGCACACATGTCGTTACAATTAACTGTTGGCATTTTTCTTAGTTTATACTAATCATACGTGTCAATGCTTTTACACGAGATGTCGTAAGACACACATTTTGCTTACGATATTTTATCTACGTTAGATTTAATTTTTGCCAATAGAAACAGTTACTACAATAAGAAAACGCTTGCGGTTTCCTTTTATTATTTCGAATGATGGTTGCCAGGTATTCTTGATAACAAAATCGTTTAATAATGAAAGTCCAATTTAAATTAGATTGTACTTTTACACACGATTTAATTTTTTTACGCACGATTTATTTAAAAGTAGTTTTTCACACATAATTATTTAGTAATTAATGTACTGTTTATAGAATAGAGTAAATAAATAAAATGAGAATATATCCATGTATCCCCAGAAGTGTTCGTGTTATTATTGCACTTTGATAAATTATTTCTTTTACCAAAATTTGAATTCGTTAATTTTAAAAATCTATTCGTAGAAATTGTAGCTATAACTACAATCTTCATCTTGAATTGCAAAAATACTCAAAGATTTGTGTAACTAATCCAAGTAATAAAAGTAAAATTACTCACCTTGAAATTACCGTTAATTAAAGAGAATTATGAAAAACGGTTATCTTTTTTCGATACATTTCATACTAGTAGTAAGTCTTTAAGAAATATTGACAAATTATTATTTGAACAAAATTTTATAAGTAACCAAAAATTGTGTTATGTAAGTGTAATTTGATCAATAAACAGATGCCTTGAGAAACGTCGCACCCTAACGACCGAAACGTCGGCAAATAAGAAAGAACGGGGGTTGTCAATGAGATAAATTCGTTCGGAACTCTTCTAGAGAAAAACATTTAAAATAACAGAGTTGCTATTGCGTAACAACGTGTAATGGCCCGGTTCAAGTGCTAATCACGACAATAACAAAAAAAACTAGTAGAATATGGAAATAGCAAACAATATAATGGAAAAACAGATAATTAGGAAAATGATACAAAATATTGTTTATCGTCAGATGTCCCTTAAATCAATAAGCCATAACACAGCTTCATTTATAAAGCCTCCTTTAAACTTGGTTAATGGACAATCCTCCATAGTATGTGTAACTGCTTCGTTTCCAAGTCACTATTTGGAATTAAATATCGCACCCTATTTAAGGTGGTGCTACACCTGATTTTATTAGGAAGCTAAAATTAATATTTAGGGGATACCATTGGAGAAGCAACAGTTCTTGATCACTAGCTAAATATATTTTTGTACTTTCTATTCGTATATAAAAAAATTATGTTGTATACTTTAGAAAATAAGTATAATTCTGTTTTTTTGAATATCATTTAGTATTTTGTAAATCTAATTATGGACACTAAATAGTGTTTACATTGTCTAAGACCTAACCTAGTATAACTAATTTAAAATACCCCTTTAATTAAGAATTAATTATTTTATATGAATTTTATATCTCGTCACAAAAATTGTGGCAGTAAAATGCAAATGAAAGTATTTGTACAATTTGTTTCAAAATTCGTCATATCATCCGTGGATAACATCTAAACGTGTAACAGTTTTGATTGTTTCAAAAAATAAATCGTGAGAATAAAAAACAGGATTTATATTACTTCGCAAAATTCAGAAGTTAATCCTATTCTAAAGGACAATGCGGTATTAATTTGTACTTAAGTATACGCCAGCTAAAACTAACATTAAAAAAGTACGGTTGGTTGTCTATTTTCAGTAAATTCTACGCATACTATACTACCACCTTAAACAACATAGAGTTGCACTTTGAATGACCTCTTCTTATGTGATTTTTTATTCAATGCCTGGCATCATACTGTTGTAAGAAATAACGTACCGATCATTATATTAGTTTAACATAAACAACTACGATTTCGAAGGTTTTAAACTTGATATAATTTCATTAAATTCATTACTGCTACTTTCCTAAATTAGTATACAAAAGCCAAAAACATCAACTCTTAAAGATTTTAAAGATCTACACCCCATCGTTTACTGATTCTATTTTCAAAATAATAGAAAATAATTATCAATAATTAGATGAGAGCTATTTAAAAAAAAACGCTAGTTTCTTGAAAATTAGTTTAGATTTAAATCTGGTTGCAGCTACACAACTGCATTGCCAAAAGTCACAGGTTATATGGCGACGACAGATTAGTAAGTTAACAGTACTAATTTTGATAGTGGTCATTCAATTAATGTTATTAAACTAATTTAAAGCTACTTAATAGATAGGGGTCAATGTGTAAAGGAATTCTGAATATTGGCAAGTGTTAAAAGAGGTACAATAAGGTCCCACACTTGGCCCGTTGTTGTTTACAATTTACACCTTGTTTCTCTTAATGGATATACTACCTATCAAAATCCACCTGCAAAGTGTTAAATACTATACAATGATAAAATACAACCAATTGTTATAGTATTATTAATATTATCGTATTCTCAATTCTTTAAAAAACTCAGTAACATGCCAGTTTTAAATCAATTTCTTGATAAAATGAACTCGTGTTAAAATGAAATTAAGATACGCAAAAATTACTTCAGATCAGAAAAATTCCATAATTTTCTCACCGGATTATTACATTACAACAAGGAAGGAAATCAAGGAAAGGAAGAAGAGATTTTGAAATATATACAAAAGCAAGGTGAAACATCAAAGAAGAATGTAAAAGAAGAAAAGCGGAATACCGAAGACTGATTAAGAAAGAGATAGAAGTAATAAGGAATAAAACTCAAGCATGGAAATTTCTAAATAAAAAGAAGAAAAAAATGGGCCGAGACTAGAATAGACGGAAAGGAATGGGAGAGCTAGGGGAAAAAAGGGAATCAAGGGGAAGAGAAGATATAAAGGAAAAGGCAAAGTTGAAAAGAAGAGAACTAGAAAAGAGGTAAAAGAAGCTATAGAAAAAACGAAAAAGGGCAAATCAAAAGCACGGATGAGACTCAAAGTAATCAATGAAAAATACAGAAGATAAGAGAATCAAAAAACTGAAAAAAAATGGAATCAAAAAGGACTTCCGAAAAAATGGAAAAAAGCCATAATATGCCCTATATATAAAGGAAGAAATGAGATATGAGTAAAGAACTGTCGAGGAATAAATGTATTAAACACGGGATATAAAATTTACGTCGAGATATATAAAGAGTAAGACTAGCGATAGAATTCGAGGAGATTACCAAAATGGCATGTGGGATTTTGCAAGGAAAGGGGAACCATAGAGCATGTATATATATATTAAACCATATAATCAACAAGCAAACAGGAAGGAAAGGAGAAGATGTATGCAATAATTTTAGACATCAGAGAAGCTTTCGATAGTGTAGAAAGGCGAATATTATGGACAATAATGACAGAAAACGGAATAAATAAAAACATAATAGGAGCGATAGAGGAAATGTACAGGAAAACGAAATGTACAACAAAGGTAAGAGGGACGTTATGGAAAGAGTTTTGTACGAGAAAGGGGTTGAAGCAGGGATGTCCTTTGAGCCCAACGCTATTCTTAATATACAAGGTGACACATGAAAGTGGGTACAGTCAATATCTTTTTTCCTATTGAAGATGAAAAATTATTTTCTTGTCACTTCCGGTTAAACCAGAAGTGTCCCAAATTTTGGATTTTTAAATGGGACACCGGGTATTTTTTGACATTTTCAAAATCAGTGGATCATTTTACACACGATTTGACTATTTTTCAAAAATTTTTCGCAAAAAAAAATTTTTAAATTAATTTTTGGGAAAAAATTTAAACGCCGCTTATGGTCAAAACTCATTAAGAACCTTCTAGTTATGCCTAGAAAAACTAAAAACCGCAATTTTTTAGCACGTGAATTAAGTTATACCTCTTTAAAGTTTCCTAAACTACTTTTATCAAATTTACTCAATTTTTTCAAATGTAAACATGCCAGGTACATCAGACAGCAGTGAAGACGATTTTTTTTCCAATTTTTTGACACCAAATTTTTGAAAATCGGCCGAGAAATAACATTACAGTAAAAAAATACAATTTAAAATGACAACAATGAACGGACCAAAAACAACAAGAACTCAATAATAATTTATTTATCAAAACAGATTGTCATTCCCGTTTTGAATTTGCACTTAAAAAGTTTTTTAGTTTGATTGTTGTTGATAATTAATAATAAATACAATAAGTTATCATTATGAATAACATTAATGATAGATAATAGGGCTATTCCCAAAATAAAAAAAATTACATGTTGTTAATTTACGGAGAGTGTAGGAAGAACGGCCGTCAAGCGCAACAACTCTACGCAGAGCGGTTTTCCGGTAGGCGCCAACCATTTTTTACGTACTTCCAAAGCTGGAAAATTTTATCAGAAGGAATCCGGTAAGAGAAAGGGAAGATCGCTTTGTTGGTTGTGAAGATTTGGAAATTAACGTGTTGGCGTTTGTTAATATGAATGCTACGGCGTCGTTAAGAGAGACTGCTTTGGAGGTGGATGCGTCAAGAGAAACTGTGCGTCGAATTCTGAAGAAGCATAATTATCGCTCGTTTAAGTACAATTTACACCAGCATTTGTACGATGGTGATGAAGACAGAAGACGGGTTTATTGTACTTGGCTTCTACTAAACAAGCATAACGATAACGATTTTGTGAAAAAAATTCTGTTTACGGATGAATCCAGGTTTTAACATAATGCAATGTTTAATCGGCAAAATTGCAGGTATTGGTCACAAAACAACAGGCGTATTATTAGATCTGGTCGATTTCAAGAAAGATTTGGAGTCAATGTTTGGGCGGGAATTCTTGGAAACCGAATTATCGGTCCGATTTTATTCCAAGGCACGCTGACTGGAGTTCTGTATTTGGGTTTCCTACGAAACCAAATCCAGAAAGCATTTGTTGGAAAGTTTTGGAGAGAATGTCATCTCTACTCATGGGCCAGTGCGTTGGCCAGCACGATCCCCAGATCTCACTCCTCTTGACTTTTATCTGCGGGGTCACATCAAGAGTATTGTTTATGCTACACCAGTTTTCAATCTTGTTGAATTGGAAGAACGCATTTTAAATGCATTTAACGCCGTCACTCCAGAAATGTTGGAAGGAGTAGCAGAAAACAATATCAGAAGAGTCAGGGAATGTCTTGCTCAAAATGGTGGTCACTTTGAACAATTGCTGTAAACGGTTTATGCCAACACAAAACGGTTCTTTACCGAGCCACAGAATATTTTTAAAAAGAATTTACAATCCAAAGGTTGCTATTTTTTCTAGGAATTATTTTATGATGATTGCATACCTTAGATTTTTTTATTTTTTTTACTGTGATGTTATTTTTGACCGATTTTTAAAAATTTAATGTCAAAAAATTGGAAAAAAAATCGTCTTCACTCCTGTCTGATATACCCGGCATGTTTACATTTGAAAAAATTGAGTAAATTTGATAAAAGTGATTTAGGAAACTTTAAAAGGTATAACTTAATTCACGTGCTAAAAATTGCGGTTTCTAATTTTTCTAGGCATAACTAGAAGGTTCTTAATGAGTTTTGTCCATAGGCGGCGTTTAATTTTTTTCCTAAAAATTAATTTAAAAAATTTTTTTGCGAAAAATTTTTCAAAAATAGTCAAATCGTATGTAAAATGATCCGCTAATTCCGAAAAAGTCAAAAATACTGAGGTGCCATTTAAAATCAAAATTTGGGTCACTTCCGTTTAACCGGAAGTGACACAAAATCATTTTATCGCCATTAAACTCAAAGGTCGTCTTTAGTAAACGCTCCAAATTTCAAATTTTTATCTTGAATAGGAAAAAGATATTGACTGTACCTACTTTCACCTTGTATATAAGCGACATGAAAGAAGAACTACAGAAAAAACAGATTCGAGAAATAAAGAATGGCATATGCGGATAATTTCGTAGTTTTTGTGAAGAAGGAAGAAGGGATGAAAGAGGGTAATAAGAGTTGTAAAAAGTGTTTAGAAAAGAAAAAGCTAGAAGCAAATGTAGGAAAAACAAATTGTAGAATTCCAGAAAAAAAGGGAAGAGGGAAAAAAACAAAATGATAATGGGGAGAAGAAGAGATAGAGAAAGCAGATAAATTTAGGAATTTTGAATACACCAGCAGATACGATAATAAAGATATGAATCAAATTATTAAACTACAATGCAATGGAAACATAATATTAGGATAAGTATGGGGTTTTGGAGAATGGATATTTGGGAAAGATATCGCTAAGAAAAAGTGGATGTTTGACTAAATAAGGAAACTCCAGGATACCTAATAGAAGAATAATTAAAACTTGAAAACATAAAAATTTAAACAAGAAGAAGAGAATCGAAACTGGAGGAAAAAGATGGAAAACAGAAAAGTGAATGAAATGCAGTACAAGTGTTGGAATAAAAAGAAAAGCATAATATCAGAAAGAAGGATACGCTAGAAAAGAAATAAAAATGCTAAGAGGTGAAGGAAGAAAGATGGAAGAAGAGATAGTAATAAGAGACAATAGTAACTAGATGCAGGAGAGAAAAACAACGATTAGACAAGGAAGATATAAAGAAAATGCTAACCAGGTTTAGATTAGGAAATGAAGAAAGTGTAAACAAATATTGGAGGACGGATAAAGAGAGAATGTGTGGGTAAGACTGGGAAAGCATAAAACATTTGTTAGAGGGGTGTAATGAAGTAAGAATGTAAGATAGCGTGGGGGTATACTGGGGGAATGGGAAGGGACAAAATGGATGAGAGAAGTGGTAGAAAGAAGAAGATGGCTAAAAGAAAAAAAAAATATGACTATTAAAAGTTGAATAAATTATATAAACAAAATACAATTAATGGAAATGGGTAAGGAAACGTTAATGTTTATTTAGGTAAAATTTTTTAGTTGGTTTTAAGTTTGTAATGAAACCAAATAAATTTGTCATATTTAAAGGACAAATAAATTTGATTTATTAGTTTTATTTATTTATATTACAACATTAATATAGTTAATTATGTCAAATAGTTACATACTGATTCTTAGGCGTTCCATTAGCCTTTAAAAGACAAATTTGTTGTTAAGAAAAATTATATATACCTTCCTTCATGTATAATTTGTTATAATGTAATAGGGTTTATGCAACTAAAAATGAATGTCATAACATAGAATAGAATTATTGCCACTGTTCTAATAAAGCTATCGTTAGCTGTGTAACATCTAAAACACTCTAAACGTATTTAAACAATTTAGAACATTTCATATAAATATTCAGGTACCGCAAAGTCGCTGGTAAATATAATTTTCAATTATTAACAATTAAAAGGTCGTTAATAAAATTTTTTTTTGTTGCCAGGATACTGCTTTTTGTGAAAGAGCAAAAAGTATTGGTAATAGTTTTTTTTGAAAGCCAATAAAAAGAGTTAGAAAACGACACATTAAGATTATCAGATATTTGTCTACTAATCAATTTTAAATTAATTTTAGTTTTCCCACAACTAAATTTGGATCCATCTTATCGTAGAGAGTGGTAGATGGATCGATTAGAACTACATGTTCTTTTGAATTGCCGACGTTTGGTAAGAACGCTGTTTAAGAAATTAGAGTCGAAAATGCTCATTAAATTTTAAACACCTCATTAAAATATAGGTTTCACCATGAAAAAAACATTAATCAATAGATGTCAATAGTTAAACTCAATAAATAATAATAAAACAAACTTTAAGTTATACTACCGACATGAAAATGATCATTTCATTTCAGCAATTAAAAAGTACATGGAGTTTTAATCGATCTATTTACTGCTCTCTCTGGTAAGAAGGTCCCTAAAACTAAAGATTAACATTTTAAACAAAATGTACAAGCACGTTTGACCTTTTCATGTTAACTTAAAACAAAATAAATGAACTGTGCTTACAATAATAAATCTTATTATATGTAGTATTTACAGTAAATCATTTTAAAATCATATTAAAATTAGAAAAGATATCCGAAATTAAATTACCATGCGCTTTGGGATTACCCTTTTATAAATTTACAGTACGTGTAAAGATAAGAGAATGTTTAAAAACGCATAAACCCGACATAAAATCAAAATTAAATTCTTTTGCAAATAAATTTTTTCCATTAATCTTTCTAAAGTAATTTTTAATAGTAGTTAAAAATGTATTTTAAAATCAAGTTCATTATACGAGATTATAATAAACATGAATACCTATAGAATATAATCGGAAAGTGCGCTTATTGAACGTCGTAAACTCAAGCCAATAATAATTCGTAATCTCCATATATTGATAGGGATCAAATGCAGAATATGTGATACGAATAATTTGAATATAATTAACTCAATATTTTGTATCAAACCTAAACCTGCGGTTGTGTTTTAAATACAGCACTTTATAAGATACGGCTAAGTTAAGGTTACTTGAATGTAACTTGGAAGTAGAAGGAACAATTAATCTGCGTGCTTTTTGAGATCTAAAACTTTGTTAAATCAAAACTTTTGCTTTTCAGTAATTTAATCAATGTTGTTGTAGGCTGAAATAAATTATAAATAGAATGAATTTTATGGCAGAATTTCATTTGTAAAATCCGCAATGTAATCACTATATAGATAGAAAAAACAACCTTTTTGTTGTGTTCATTCGTATTTAAATTAATTAATTAAAGTAATATAGTTCAATCAACGTATTGCATGTGTTTTCACATTAACTACATTAAAAATGGTTTAGAATATTGATTGTTCATGAAATAGTTTATGTTTTAATCTCTTACCTTTCAGCATTCTTTATGGCAGTAATTTAATGAGATCTGAAGGCTGTGTTCTCGCAAGTTGAAGTGTATTGACAACAAACATAAAAAAGCTTTCACATTACTCTTTTCTGGCTGGTTTCAACAAAACTAATGACTGATTTTTAATTAATGCTTAAAATAACGCTTCACTTTTTTTCGCAGTATAATATTTAAATTCTTGAATTATTGTATTTTTTCGTTATTACTTGTACCATTTTGTTAACTTCTTAAAGGATTGAGTTGTGGTTAAGATATCGTTGTTAATTTTAACAATATCATACTATCTTCATCTTAAATTACCGCTGAAGTTTTTGTCTAACTCTTTGTGAATAATATACCGTAAACAACCTTTTTTTATAAATAATTACAATGCATATTAAACGTGGTGATTATATACAGCCTCTATAATCTTGTAAGGTAAGCTTGCGATTTATAATACTGCAAGCAAATTGACGTTGGACATATTTATAGCTCAGTTTATTAAAATACAGCAGGTAAGGATATACGTGAAAAGTGAGTAGATAAACCTCTGTGTATTACAATATACATAAATATAATGCAATATTAGTTTTGGTTTTTTTATGTGTCATCATAAATGGCTAATTTAAGACATACAAGATACGAATTCAACATCTTATAATAATTTTAAGAATATCGTAATTGTTTAGTATCTGGAAGTTTTCAATAAAATTAAGACTCGTGCTATAAATATCTAGTTGGGAAGCATCAAAATAATAACTGTAGCCAACTTTAGTTAAATGATTCTAAGCACAAATATAACGCAGTTTTGCGATTTGAATTTTAAGATGTCACAAGAAAACCAGCAATTTACATACATTTAATTTATTTAAAAAACGTTTTGCTAATCTACTTGGCTACATCAGTTCTATCTGTAACAAGCAGCAAAATTGACTTGTGATTATATACGGAAACATTTACATTCACTTATATTTAAACGATAATTAAAATGTTCACGAGTAAAAACTTTTAAAAAACAATTGATTGTTAGCTTACCTAAAGACTAATTATCAATATAAAAATAACAAACATAAATTCATAAAATGTTAACAAACAAACAACTACGAACAAAAGTATAAACTGAACGAAAAAGATAGTTTCACGTTTAAATATTATTAAATGTTAATGGGGATTTTAAGTGCTATAGGTATTAGAATATTTGTTTTAATTGTAAAAAAATTATTTTTATTTTTTATATTATAATTTTTTAATGTAAACTTTATATCTTCTGCTTCTTTCCATGTTTTCCTTTTTTTCTAATATTCTTCCCCTTCCCCATTCCATGTTTTTCTTGGTCTTCCTCTTTTTGTTTTCCATTATTCTTGTCTTCCATATCTGCTTACTGGTGCTTTTTTGTTTATTCTTACTAGATGACCCCACCGACAGTTGCTTCTTCTGTATAAATTTAGTTAGTACTTTCTACTTCCAGTTCTTTTCTTATGTCTGTGTTTCGTATTCTATCTCTTCTTGTAATACCTTTATTTTTCTTAGGTACCTCATTTCGACTGCTTGTATCTTGCTTTTTCTTGATTTGTCAGTACCACGACTCGCTGTCATAAGTTAATATTGGCCTATATATCGATTTGAAGACTTTTGTTTTCGTTTCAACTGAAACTTCCTCTTACTCAAAAATTATTTTTAGTGCATAGAATAATCCATTAGCCTTCTTTATTCTGTTGTTGATATTTGCTTCCTGGGTTCCTTTCTCGTCCAATACTTCTCTAAATAATGGAAGTACTTTACTTGTTCAATTTTTCTCCTTCAATCTCAATTTTCATGTTTACTTTTTGTTCTCCGATTGCCATTACCTTTGATTTACTTTTATTAATTTTCATTCTATTCTCTTTCAGTACTAAATTCCAACTATTTAAATTTGTTTGTAAATCTTTTCACTTTCTGCGATCAATACGACGTCATCCGCGTATATTCCTCCGATACCTTGATTCTTTGCATTTTGAAATGTCCAATTGTCATCTTTTCACACTCTTCTTACATTTTTTAATTATTTCGTCCATGAATATTATAAATAGCAGTGGACTTAAGCTTCCTCCTGTCTTAATCCTATATTTGTGTTAAAAATTTTTGATGTTTATTGTCTCTCACAACTGTACTTTGGCCATTCTTATAAATTATTTGAATCATTTTTATAAGTTTCGTGCTTACATGTCTTTCCTTTAATAACCTCCACATGTGCTTCTAGGTACCGTATCAAACGCTTTCTCTAGATCCAAGAATGCCAAATATATCATTCTTTTTCTCTTCGTGCTTTCTCTGTGATTTGTTTTATTGGTAAATATGTGATCCTGAGCGCTTCTTCCTTGTCTGAATCCACTTTGTTCCTCTTCCATTGTCTCTTCAGTTACCATTCTAATTCTTTTTTTATTATTTTTTTAATATTTTCATACATATACTTAGAAGTGTTACTCTTCTATAATTATTACATCTTTTTACTCCCTTTTTGTGAATTGGCACGATTAAGCTGTCGTCTAATCTTTTGGTAGTTCTTCATCTATCCACACTTTGGTGTATATACTTAATAGTGTATCTCTGCCTTTTTGTCCTATACTCTTTATCATTTCCGCCGTTATTGTCACATCCAGCCGCTTTCCCGTATTTTAGATCTTTTATTACTTCTTCAAGTTCTTCCATCCTTATTACATGTTCCTCTGTTTCTTTTCCTATTTCGTCGTTTTCAATTTCTTCTTTGTTTTGGGGATCATTTAGTAATTCTTCATAGTGTTCTCTCCATCTTTTCATTATTTTGATTTCTTCAGTTATAATTTCTCCACTTTTCCTTTTATTATTTTTGTATTCAGTGTCTTCTCTGTTTTTAAAGTTTCAATGTTTTATAGAATAGTTTTTTTATTTCCGTTTGAGTCTTTTCCATTTTTCTTCAAAAATCTTCCATTGGTTTTCTTTCGCATTTTTGATCAATTGTTTAGTTGTTTCTTGCTTTTGCTTATTTTTTGTATTTTCTCCGTTCTTGTCCGATAAGTAACTTTTCCAAGCTTCTTTCTTTTCTTAATTTGTATTTTAATTTCCTCTGTCCACCATGATGTGTGTTTCTTATTATTTTTCTTTCTTGCTTTCCCGCATATCTCTTCCGCTGTGTTTATTACTATGTTTTTAAAGTATGTCCATCCGCATTCAACACTCCTCTCTTTTATTTCTTATTCGTATTATTCCAGTTTTTTGCTTATAGTTTTTTTGTATTTATCCGCTACTTCCTTCTCCCTTAATTTGTAATATTTAATTGATTCAAACTGTACCACTTCATTATTTCCTGTATTCCTCTGCGTTTTCTTCTTTTCATGTATATTTTCTCTGATTTTAGCCACTACCAGATAATGATCGCTACCAATTTCCGATCCTCTTTTTCGCTCTCGAATCCATTATCGTCCTTCTGTTTTTTATTTCTATTAATATATAGTCAATTAAAGATCTTTCATTTTTTACTTATCCTCTCTCTTGTAAATTTATAAATTTCTTTGTGTGCAAATAATGTATTTGTTATTATTAAATCATTTACAATGCAGAAATCCAGCATTTTTTTTCCATTACTATTTCTATTTACTTCTCTATACTTTCCTAGTATTGCTTTGTATTTCTCATCACTTTTACCGACTCTGCTATTGAAGTCTCCTATTATGTATATTTATCCTTTACTTATTGTCCTATAATTTCTGTTAAATCATTCCAAAATTTGTCTTTATTTTGTTTCTTGTCGTCTTCATTTGGTTCGTATATTACCACTACCGTCTTCCTAATCTTTGTTATTGTCTCTAACAGTTCGACTGCCAATATACGTTCATTCTACGCTTTCAATCATTAATTTGATTTTCTTGATTATGCATCACACTTCGGCTGCTGCTTTTGTTTCTTTTCTCCTTCACTGTAAATAATATATTGCTATTCTTTAATTTTTCTATTCCCTTTCGCTTTCTCTTCGTTTCCGTTACTCTAATATATCTACTCCTATTTTTTCTAATTCTTCCTCTAATTCTATTCCTTTTCCTCTTATACTATTAATATTCCATGTTGCTATTTTCCATATTTTACTTTCTAGTTTATTGATTTGCATATTATTGTCTATTGCCGTGTTTGTTACCGCTTTAAACATCAATTTGTTTTTCTCTGTCAGTTTTTGGTGTTAGTTTTTCTTCATTTGTTGATTCATATCTTTTTCCATTTATCGTTAAGCTTTTATAACTTATTTTTACCGTATTTCCCTTCTCCTTTTCTTCTCTTGCCAATTTTCTAATTTCTGCCTGAATCGTTTGTTCTTTTTCGTTAAATCGCTGTCTATAAATATGGGTTTTCATCCTAATTTGAATTTATTTTTAAGAAACGTAATTTTGTCTCCAAATGAATCCATTTTTGTCACCACTATACTCTTTCTCCCTTTTTTTCCTATACGCGATGCCTTTTCTACTTTAACCTTTACACCTATGTGTGTTTCCAGTACTTGTTCTACTTGCTGTTTTAGCCCTTCTTCTTTCCATTCGACATTTTTATAATTATATTATCCTTTTGGGTCTCTCTACCTTTCTTCTCTAAATTTTCTTCAATTTCTAAAATTCGCTACTGTAATATTTTTTTCTCCGTATCCCATTGTTTTTCTTTATTTTTCATATCTTGTTTTATATCTATTACTTTTTCCCGTAATTTAGTAATCTCATTTTTGAATTACGCCGCTATTACGTTTTCCATATTTGTTTGATTTCCGGTTGTAATTTGTTTTATTGGTGAACGTTGTGTTACTTTGCTTTTTTTGAAAATTTCTTGTAATCTTTCCTGCTCCGGTTGTTTTTCTGTTTGATTTTCCGTTCAATTTCTCTTCAAAAATTCTTCAATTGAACCAGTTACTGCCGTGTTAACCGAAATAGACGTATCTGACTTTTCAAAATTTTTGAGAAAAAAGAGGTTTTATACTAACATCATGACAAAAATCGCAGTTACGGCCATTTCTTTTAATGCATTTCACGTAATAATATAATCAAATACGGATTTTTTTCTTAACAGAATGATGTATTCTGCTATATCGGATAACATGAGGCATAATATGTCAGATAAAAAAATGTCAGATACCCCTTTTTGAGTTAACACGGCAGAGTACTAGATCTCTGTTTCTATAATTTGTATTATTCATTATTTAATTTTCTCCTATTTCTAGGCAACCAAACTTCCACTCACACATTATAATTAATTAGGCCAACTAAATTTTCCACGTTTATTTCTTTTTATCCTACAAATTCAGTTTTTAATAATAATTCACTAGTTTACTTGCCTATTATGTATTTTAATCCTGTATTATATTGTTTTAAATTTCATTCGTTCTTTGGTTTAATGAATTTATTTAACCAGCGTGGCAAGAGCGTACGAACGCTTTCACTATCGACACGTAATTCTCATAACTAATAACTAAAGCATTTAAAAGCTGATAAAATATAAAAAAGTTTTTTTGTTTTATAAAATTCGAAAAACATCGTCAGTATTGAACTGAAACTCGGGTTATAGATCTAAAATACCAATTCAAACATTTTTTAATGATTATTTCTGATATCTTTACAAAAACACCATTTTTGAATATATTAATATTAACCTGACAAATTTGACATGTATCAAAAACCCCTTCACCACCGCCAATAAGTGTTATTTTGGTTTTAAATCAAGCAAAAACTAACCCTTAAGTCATCTCTAAGTTATCCTTAATAATAAAAAAGTAATAATAAAAGCGTACTTTTTAGAATTCATTGTTCAATAAAAAATTCTTAATTTATCCAAACCCCAAAGTGACACTTCAATTTCTGTATTTTTAAAGTATGGTTTCTCAAAAACTTCGGGGTTTAGCTATGTGATATATTTAATAAAAATTAAAGAGGCGAAAAAATGCTATTTTATAGCGAAATAAGACAAGTGTTATTCCATTTAAAAAAATTAGTTATAGTCCTTTGAGTTTTAAAAAATTTGCACCTCGTAACACAAAATCTAAATTTTCTGACTATTAAAATGTTGATATTCATCTGGTCTAACTTAACTGCTAAAATTTGTTTATTATATTTACAAAAGAAAGTTGCTACAATTTTTTAAAGTAAAGTCTGTTTATGGCAAACTGATAGAAAATCAAAAAATAATTAGATGTCTATGTAGAGGCCATTAAAAAAACATGTTTTTTGCCATTCCGTAAAAATTTGACACCCTGTATCGTTAAAAATAATTTTACGAACTAAATCTTTTTGAATCAATTATGTTTAGTATAAACCCAACGGGCTAGCCGCTATAAAAGATCAACGCCCAAATGTAGGACCTTTACTTCATAAGCAACGAAACTTGAACATATTTATCGTTTATTTACTCAGAGTTTGGTATTGATGCCGGTAGAGGAACTAATTAAAATGTGACCACTTTGTAGAGTGGCCTTTTTGAAAATTGAATTGAAATAGACGTTCATGTGATAACAAATTGTTCGGTAAGCGTAACGTATTAGTAAATGAGTTTCCAGTAAACAAATGTTAGGAGAAAAATTGTCAGTCAGAAAAATTACTGTCAAAGAATTGTTTGGTCGTCAAAAATAACCGTAAAACTTAGACAAATTATTTACAGAGCGATTGATCTCGTCTTGATCATTAGACGTTATAAGAGAATGATCAAGATCTGTATTTTGAAAGGTTAGGTGGTAAGGTTTCCGACATGGGGTCTCTCGAAAATATTTAAAATCTTGTAGCACTTCTTTTTATGGTGCGAACACACTTCAACTTTGTTATTTTAAATGGAACATTATTTTTTCATAAAACTATTTCGTTTTAAGATCAGATATTTGGAAAAAATATTTTTCGCAAAACTTCTTCCTCTCCACCAAATCGTTGACAACTTTTGACGGAATTTTTATTGTAATGATACCCACCCGTATACAGCACAAGTTCTTACGTTTAGGGGGGCTACTGTGTAAACAGCAACACTTTTGACATCTTACCTACATAAGTGTTGACAAATGCTTTTAAGCAATCGAGTGTATAAATTTGAATTTTTTCTAACGACACCTTAAAGCACGTGGTTAGATTAGCTGGTAGCAAGTTTAAAGAACTTTCGATTTATCATTCATTTTATATAAAATCAGTACTGAGATGAGTCAAATCTTTTTAGGGACATTACGTTGAAAGCAGAATAACTTTCTCACCTCACCTAAGGTGTGAATTGAAACCGGTGCATGTTTTTAATCAAGTGCGCTGTTTTAACATATTACGCTTGATTGCCAGATAATGTTAAAGTTTAGGAAAAAACCGCCCTCTCCATCTATTTCCAATTTGTTTAAGCTATAAATTAGCTAGTCGCTATTTTTTTCGAAAAAATGTAGCAGGGTTTGAATCGTTGGGGACTTTTGACACAATGTATACAGTTTGTCCCGGAAAATCTGAAGCTTTCTGTTTACATACGGAATTTACGAATGCGCAGAAGGGACTCAGGTAATTTTAGCGTTTACCGTATTTTATTTTTACAATATCGAAAACTCTCTAATTGAATAATATTCTAATAAATCCACTGTCAGTTCCAGTAACAAAATAAAAACATATGTCTCTTTACCGATGGAAATTAAACGCTGTTCGTTTAAAATAATAATACATTAAAAAAAGAAAAAGGACTGGCATTTAAACCATCATACGTTTTGAAATATTATTAATATTTTTTTAAATATTTTTAGTATGTTTGGTTAAATTTTAGAAATTATTACGCAAAACATTTTCTAGTACACATTGTTAAGTGTTCTAATAGTGAAAATATCCTTAAAACACTTTGGGAACATATAAATCGGATTTTTCAAATTTCTTTGTTAAACAGGATGCGTCAGGTTATCCGGGACACACGGTATAATGGTAATATCTAGTCGTATGCAAACATCCAGCCGTATCAAAATTTGCTAATTTGACTGAACTATTATTAAAAAAGTTGTCATCCATAAACCAACAATTGTAGATTATATATTATTTCTTCGAATCATGTTTGCAAATAATTATAAAATTCTTCTCACTTTAAATAAAGAAACAAAATTGGACTTACTTCGAATGCTTGATAACAATGATCATCATTCATACCTAAAAAAATCTATTTGAGATTAAAAAATATCGTTTGATGAAAACTTGTTTTCTAAAATTATTTAATTTTATTTTTGACTAGCTGACCCGAAAAACTTTGTTTTGCTGTTTATTTAATTAAAAAGTTTAAAATTCCAAAAAAAGAAAAGAAGGTCGCAAAAATGTTAGATTGAAAAGACAGCCACTTACAGAATGAACCTAATGATTTCCGTTGTTACCAGTGAATAAACGAAACAATTTACCAACATTTATTGAATATACTTACACCATTAATAAAAAGGAAAGATACTGTTATGAAACGTTCTATTATACCACTGGTGCCAACGAGAACTTATATTGGGAGGTGGCACAAAATCTACAAATTTTGTTTAGACGTTCATGCATTTAAGCCAACCACATGCAAATTATTTGGCCAGTTTGATTTTCATCAAGTCAAACTTTTTTATTTGTGCAAATCAACAATTTTGGTTTCAACACAACGATTTACTTGTGCACATTGACAATAAAGTCTGTTTGCGCAAATTGCATGAGTGTAAAACGCACCTTTAGGAAAAGTCCCGCAAAAGAAGCATCCAATTTAAACTGAATAAACCACGATTCATTGTTATTTATATAGATAACTAAATTTTAATTTTAATTTTTCTTATTTTTTATTTTGACTTAGTCTATTTTTTTATAAATCTTTTTTGTAATATGAATATTTATTTTGATTTTATTTAAATTTTAGCTAAACCTTTAGAATAAACTTGATAATGAACTCCTAGGACTTTAAAATCGGTAGTTTATAAAATAAAATTTGTTAAAAAACATATTATTACCTAGTGTTATTATGATTACCATTATTATTAAATATAAAATATTGTGCAAAATATTTATAAACGTATATCTATACCTAAATTTAAGTATAAAGAAAAAATTATTAGTAACCATTTCCTTTAAATGTTTACTGGCACAAATAAGAAAATAAATTCACAACACAATTTGTATTGTTGTGTATACAAAAGTGCAGGTACAGATTATGTGCGTATTCTGAGAAAAATTGTATGTTCTAAAACCCTTAATTGTATGTTCTAAAAACCTTAGGGGATTGTAGGGTGTGGTCACAGTCTAAGGGAAAAAATCCTATTTATGATCGTACAATAAACATTTTAATCTTCCAGGTAAACAAGTAAATTTTTTACACTTTCTCATTCACTTTCCACATATTAAAAATTGAAAGCTTGTTTATTTCAATTATACAGAGTGTTCAGAAATGTGTGGCTATATTAACTACATTTTTTTTATATGAAACACCCTGTATTGTATTACAAATTTGAATTTCCACGTTTAAGAGATTTTCAAAAATATATAGTTTTATTAGGTCATACAGGGTTTTTGTAAGATATGGCCAATAGTTTTCAAAAATTATCTCTAATCTGTCATCCCGCCATTCATTAAATCTAGTAATTTTATATCGTATGTTCTAGCTATTTTGTAACAATATAATTTTATTTATTAATTAATTTTAAACTTACTTAACAAATTATAAAGTACTTATTGCAACAAATGCATTTCTTATTCTTATTGTCATATTTAAGAATTGTATTTATTTATTTATTCGTATGGTACATTATACAAATATTGTATTGTGATGTAAGTGTTATGTATGGTGCCCCAGAAGATCAGTATAAACCTGTATAGTGTGGTGACGAAACCGTGTGCAATAATGGATTGGTTAGTCTTGGCAAAGCATTTACTTCAAGGTTAAGGAAAACCACTAAAACCTAAACATGCCAACCCTTACCTACCCTAGTATTCACATGTAATAATATTAATTAAATATGTAAACATTATAGAAGGTAAATAAGAACATAAAATATAACAGCACAGCCATTTCATGACGACATATAATGGACCGGTCAAGCGCCAGTCACGACAATGACGAAAAAAATAGTAGGTTAAAGAAATAGCAAAGCAATTTAAGAATTAACCAACCTACTTGCTATGTTGAAGTGTGCTTTGGAGAAGTAGTATACAGGGTGTAGAATTGGTTTGCGCACCATAGGGATTTCCATGTTAAATTCTTAATGTTCAAATATTGGCTCCCCAAATTATTTTAGAGAAAAACTGTAAATAAGTTTTTTGTAGAGAAAAAAAAAATACTACCGTATCATTACTGACTTATTTTGTTACTACTATACAAAGGTTGAACTTAAGGAAATTAAAATTATTATTTTAGCAAAAATAGGTAGTGCCTTGGAAAATGTAAGTTAATGTATCTACACATTTCTGGAACACTCTATATAGTAAATAATATTTTCAAAATATGTGTTCGTTTATGGTACAACTTTCACTAAATTTTGAAAATTCTATCGTCTACCATAATTGCGCAATCGTCCAAGAACAGAACTATGGGACACCCTGTATGTATGAATCTTTATTTTTGTAGTATATAATTTATTTTTGTTTCTATGTGAGATTAAAAAACCAGCAAACTACATTAAAGTTTGCAAATTCAATTTAAAAAATAAACGACATGACGAAATTAATACTGAGATATTTGTAATTAGTTTGACTATTTCCCTCAGAAAATTTCAACCAATCATACTAACACATATTAGCAACGGACGAATATCACCGAGTATTCGATGCACCATGAAAATACCCGGAGTATTTGCACTTGTGCTTAGAGTGAATATTTTTTGACATATTATAAACATTCGAACTATTCAAAACCATTTATTGAATTAAGTTACAATTCGTATTTGAACAATAATAGTTATAGTTATTATTGAAAGTACTACTTGCTGCACTGGAAGCAGTGAGGGAAGCAGCGTTTGTTGAAACATCGTTAACATTTTCTTTTTTGGATTATCCTCGAAGTTTTGCAATTAAATTTTTGTGATGACTTCCATCTACTTTCAAATATGGATTTATTGAAGAGATATTTGAATGGCTTGTTATTTTAATAATTTCATGTTATCCTACACCATGTTTTGCAAGATTAGTTACAGCTGTTGATCAGTTAGAATGGTTTGTTATTTTACTGCGTTTTACATTTATTCCAATCATTTCAGCCCCAGTTGTAGTCTACTTGGAAATTGTGTTTCTTTCTATGGACGAATTTAAAAAAAACCAAAAGAATTCTTTTGTTTCCAAGCTGGATTCGGTGTTAAGAAAAACCGATTTGTAAAAATACCTGACCGGACATCGATCGGGATTGATTTTATATTTTATTAACCATTTCTTTTGTGTAAGTGGCTTTCCCCTACTTGACAGGTTTTGCTAAATATTGGGTTATAAATAATTCGTCCTGTATGTGCGCCAAAACTATCTTTTTCTGTTTCAAAAAAAGTTATGAGACACTCTGCCACTTCACCACCTCTCCAAGCCAATTCCAATGCCACTATGTGATAAAACTTTCTTTGTAATCCTTCAGAGTGTGTTCATCTCATAAAACTACGATTTGGTTTTGTCCGTCTTTGCTTGAAACGGAAGCACTACTTTTTTTTCGGCAAAGACTTGCAGTTGTCTTCGTTTTGCATCTCATGCACTTCTCGGGTCTTTAAATTCCACATCCTTAAATGGATCGAGAGTTGTTCAAAATTCCTTCTAAAATCTTTCTTGGAGTAGTTTGGCGATTCTGTTCCACTGAGGGCTAGTTGGACGAACGCCGATTAAATTGAACTGTAGGTTAGAAACAATAGTATCCAAGGATTAAACATAGTAACGATTGTTTTTAAAGTACGGTTACATTTTAATCGACCTTGGTGCAACTGGCCCCGTGTCTTTACTACACCTTTTTGTAGTAGGATCCATCTAGGTATTTCATATTAAAGGTAAAATCCTTAAGGATTTCTGCTACCTGAGATAAAGAAGTATCTCCGTTCCGATTTGCTTTTATAGTGTTTACAGATGAGAAAGTTCCCGGTTTATGAAAAATTTAAGACCTCTCAAATTAAAGAATTTTTTTGTCAGATCGGTTTTGATTTTATTTTTTGTAACCATTTTTCATTATTTCTGTGTTTGGGTATTTTTATTGAATATTGCATAATCATTGCAATTAAAAATTTTAGATTTTATAGTTCTATTTCCATAGAAACTAGAAAACTTAGTTTAAATGATTTAAAACTTAAATTAAGATTGTATTTATTAAAGCATGCCTTCTATTGATTAGATGAAATTTTGAATTGTAAACATAGTTTTTAAATAGTTCTTCAGTTTATATTAACAAGATGACGTCTGTAATTGTTTTATCATATTTAGCAGAAATAAAGAATTATTATTATTATTAAAATGTTTGCATAAAAATTAAGAAATGAGTAACGTCTCAGCACGTTGGATTCCAAGATTGCTTACTACCGAACAAAAATTGTGTCGAGAACAAATTTTCGAAGAAAATTTGAAAGCTTTAGCTGAAGACGAAGAATTTTTTTCGAAAATTATAAAAGATTATCAAAACGTGGGTATATCACTGGGATCCACCGACCAAACAAGAATCGATGCAGTGGGTTCACAAGGGATCTCCACCGCCGAAGAAGGCACGAATGCAGAATTCATCCGGAAAGCGATGGCGACGGTGTTTTGGGATATGGAAAGAATCTTACTGATTGAATATATAAAATAGAGTTCTATAATAACAGGAGAGGTTTGTAAAAAACTATCAGGAAGTTGAACACTGATATACAACACAAAATGCCCCACAACAGCGATCAAAAGATTATGTTGTTTAATGACAATTGCAGAGTTCACAAAGCTCGTCAAGTTTGTGAAGTAATCGACAAATGCGGCTTTGAAGAGATGGAACATTCACCCTACAGTCCAGATTTGGCACCGAGTGACCTCTTTCGTAAATTTAAGGAAAACATTTGAGGGGACGACGTTTTTCTGCTGATGAAGACCTAAAAGAAACGGTGGGCGTGTTTTTGAGGGCTTAACAGAAGAATTTTTTTGAGGACATAAACTTATTACATAATATTACTTTTCTCCTAACTCGTTTCCTCTTTTCCTTTATAGGTAGACAACATAAAAATCTCCCTTTGTTTATCGATAATGTGCTTAAAGTATAATTACAAGATTTGAAAATAACTCACGAGTGAAGTAAAGTAACATAAATAAAGAAAAGTAATTAAAATTTATTATTTAAATGTTTTGTGAATGGGGATACCGGAAATATTAGTTTTTATTGTAAGAAGTGCGTTTAATAAAAGTCTTTAAAATAAACTGTAACAATAAAAAACGCAATTAGAAACATATTATTTAAATTTTATTGAAACCTAACCCTTACCTATTCGTTGCATTAAATCGCTGCTCAAGATCTTTAAAAATCCTTGTGTTGTAGTGCCATTATTCGAAATAGCTTTCCCTAATTGTCATTTATTGTTCTTTTGCGCAGGGAGTAAATATTCAAATTAATTATAAATACCACAGTATTAATTTTGTTAAGGCCTTTTTGTTAAAATTAAGTTCGCAAATTTTAATGTAGTTTCCTAAGAGTATAATTTGTTATTAGTTTTAATCTCATATGGAAACAAAAATAAATAATATACTTACTACAAAAACCGAAATTCATACATGTATAATTGAAATAAGCAAGCTTTCAATGTGTGAAAAGTGAATAACAAAGTGTAAAGAATTTACCTGTTTACCTGGAAGATTAAAATGTTTAATGTACGATCACAAATATTTTTTTTCCTTAAAATGTGACCACAACATACAATTTTTACCTGGACATGGCCATTTTCACTGACGATGACTGTACAATATGTATTAAGGCGACTAGAAATATGAGACAGGAAACACATTATTACTTAATAAAATTTTGTATAATAATCATAACATAAAAAGAAAAATCTATACTTGTATGTTATTCTTCTATGTAATTAGATTTAAAGTGTGCAATCAGAATTTTTTAACAAATTTCGTTTTTCTTTATTTTACTCAAAAGATTGATAAAACTTTCTAAAAATTGTAATATATTTAAAAACGTAGACCAACAGTACAAAACGCCTCTGCCTATTTTTCAGTTTCGACTGAAATAATCCGCTTCTTATAAGGAAAAGAAAAACCGGGTGTCGAATAGTATTACATATTTATTTATTTTTGCGTCGGTTATATTTTAAATTACATAATTTCAATAACGCTCATTTTAAAACTTTTGAACGTCATGGTAATGTAATTATTTAAAAGTATTTAATAATATTATAATAATTAAATAATTACTTAAGTTATATAAATATTTTATTTGATATTTATTTAAGGAAATTAATTTGGAACAGAACCAATAATCGAAACCAATCAGAATTATTAGATTAAAGAAATAGGTTGAAATTATATAAACTTAAAATTTATAATCCTTTTTGTTAAAATTAATTTAAAGTATGTGCTACAGAAATCAAACTGTAATTACAATAGTCTTCGGTACCTTTATGTTTTAGATATTTCAGTTGATTTAGAAATTAGGCTTCTTCGGCCTTTTACAGTTTAGTATTTCGAAATCTGCATCTTCGTCACCATCTGTGTCGCTCTTGAGTGAATACAAACTATTATTATTCAAATCATTGTAATCAGAAAGACCCTCAGAATTTGTTATTTTTCTATCATTGTTTCAAATCAGGGTACAGCAATTTTTCTTTAATCTCATTAGAAGTCAATTAAAAAAATACAAAATAAGTTGCAAATATGTACCACTATACAGGGTGTCTCTAAATTAGATGTCATAATTTCTAGTGCGTGTTCCTGAAGTTAAAAAAAAATTGAATTGTTTTTTTTAGAGAACGGTTTTTTGAAACGTTACGAATTTTGAAATGTTATAATAGATTACTACTAATAATCGGGCCAGAGCATTTTCTTTAAAGTTGATTTCTAAATTTTATTTTGAGCTTTTTTTGATTTTTGAAAACGGTTTGCTCTAGGAAATGCAATTAGACGTCCTTTTTTTGTACGCTATTTGTTGCTCTTTTTGATAATAGTGACGAGTTTTTTGACGTTTACACACCATTTTTTCAAAGAGAAAACCTCTGCCCCTCTCCCAACGCTGTCCTGTTTCAGATATCGAGAAATACTCTATGCCAGATTATTAACCGTCTATTATAACATTTTGCCAAAACTCGTAAAGTTCTACGAACATTTAACCCGCAATTATTTTTAATCCATGTAAAAAATTGTTAAAAAAATCAGTATTACGAATAACTTATGATGCAATTAAGTGAAAGTAATAAGTGATTTCGAAGTTTAATAATTTTTTCATATTAAATATTTTTTTAACAATCGTATTCGCTTTTGATCAAAATGAAATTTAGGTGAGAGTTAGCACTGTTTGTGAGGTATATATTTATGCAAAATTTTACCGACCTGTATTTTTCTGTTTCACCAACACAATTAATTTGCTAACGTCGTGACAGGAAACGTCGGGAAGGAACTTAAAAATTCGTATCTCCTAAACCGTCCAAAATCGGATAACAAAATTTTTGTGATTTAGGTGGTATTTGAGGACTTCGATCTATATATTTCGGATTGACTATACATTCTGAGACACCCTGTATTTTAATAATCTATTATTATGGATGATGCATAAAAAGAGTAACATATAGAGTATCAACAAACATAATACTACAACTGCTGTTCGAAGTATTCTATCGTCCCTACTTATTGAAAATTACTGTTATGCTAGTGCAGAATATCGAGTGGAAAGCAATATATTGAATGCGTAAATTACATATATGTTTTGGAAAATAGGTAACTTCTAAATTGTTTAAATTATGATTAATTTTTGAAGAATTTGAGTTGGAATATATTAGCCCTTCAGGTTTGTATTACCTACTAATATTTCTCATTTTTTTCTATTAATTTCGTTAAAGGATGCGTGTCTAAATAAAATAATTCATTCTTGAAATAAACTAATTTGCTACCATGTAATCGTTTCTTGTTAAGGTATGATGTGATAGTATGAATGAGCCAAGATTTTCTTTTCAAAACTTCTTAATTGCTCCCTAATTGGTTTTCCTTTCATTTCTTTTAAATAGTGATTGTGTGAAAAATACGAAAATTTAAGAAAAAGACAATAGTAGTGCTAGCTTACTGTACTTATTAAAATAAACAAACATTCAATTTTTAATGCATATTCCCTCAGTATAACACTAGATATATTGTTACAAATTCAATATGAATGAAATGTAAAGTTGTAAGACGATATAAAAAGATAAAATAAAAACATTCACATATTTTATTTATAAATTCTACACTACTTTTACCTTTTTCCGTTTCCTATAAATCAGCAGATATAAAGTAAAGATTGGAATCCTTTGGATTTGTAATGCTGACACAGTTTTGTAAACAAAAGAAGACTTTTTTACTTATCCATAGAAAAACAAGAACTTTACTAACGCTATTCTACTTAATAGCTTTCAAATGTATGCAGTTTTGCTTTTTCATTAAAACAAGCATGATTACGTTAAATTAAGTGAAATGCTTCTGGTAGATATAATACATTAGAAACAGCTTTAACATAAAAAAGTAATTTTGCTTAGCATAATGGCGTCTACAAAATCCAGAAGTATTTCGTATTGTTCCGATCTAAAAAGATTTAGTTAACTCCTTGGTTGTATTTTTTCAAGACAAAGGTTAAAGTATTTACACAAAACTTCATGTAGTCCAGTCACTTTAGACGAAAATATGGCTTCAGTACGAAAAAATTTCCGTCAATTTTTTTTAATCGATTTTTTTGGTGTTTTAAGCAGTGTTAAAAATCGAGAACGGGATCAGTGTCGCGTCATTAATTATTCAAGGCAAGGGTCATGTCATAAGAACAGATTTTCGCAAATATCTCGCTTTCTATGGCTCGGAGGCCAATTTAGGTTATTATGAAAATGAAAAATAACTTCGGTGCGCATTTGCGGCTTAATTATTCGTTATGTACGTAAAAATGGAAGGTATCATTTTTATAGAAAATTTAATTATCTTTCATTTTTATAATAAACGAAATTGGTCTCCGAGCCATAGAAAGCGAGATATTCGCAAAAACCTTTGACCTTGAATAATTAATGACCCGACACTGACCTCGTTCTCGATTTTTGACATTTTGTTTAAAACACAAAATAAATCAATTAAAAGAAATTGACGGATCTAATTTTTTCGTACTGAAATCCTAAAATGACTGAGCTAATGGCAGTAGTTCAAAAGGATAACTTATTTTGCTTTATTTCAAACAAAAAAGGCCTCTTTTCATAATTACATAGCTATTTATTGTACAAGTGTCTCGATAAATATTTACAGTTATCTCGCGATTTTTTTGCTGTTACGATACGAGCATGTTTTATCCAACGCCTCCTCCCGTAAGAGTTCTTAAAAAATTATCAAAACCTGAAAATTTGCAAAAGTCATCTATACTTACCAAAGCTTTAAGAGGTCTCTTAGATTTAGAGTAGTTTAAATTTTTACTAGTTAAATTTAATAAATGTGTATAACTTTACTTACTTTAGTAAAATCTGGTAACGCATCGTATATTGTCGTACACATTTCTGCCATAAAATTTGAAATGGTGTTTTTAGGTACTCGGTATGCGGTAGCTAAATATCTTAAAGTTATTTGCAACTTTAATCTTGATGAGATTGCTTGACGCATCACTGTATCTTGTTTTTTTATGCGACCGTAAACTTTTGAGAGCAGTTCCTCGAATTTTTCTTCAGACATTCGTAAATTATTTCTATACCCTTCTTTATACTCTACAGCCAGCTCCCTTAGCAAGGTTTTAGATGTTCTGATTCGTTTTAGAATCCACTGCCTCACCCAAAAACGATGTTTCTTACGACTTTTGTTCATATCAATAATTCTTTTCAGTTCTTCTTTTAATAAAACTGAAACAATCTGTTTTGACGATAATTGAAGGTTTCTAGTATTCCTCTTAGCCATGATCGAAATGATCTAACAGACTTTATCTCTACGTTATTTTCTTACTGCACACTTACTTATGGTCCCACCAGAAGCTGAAGCTACATGATTAAATTTAAACTCATTGCCTTAATTATCTTCAACCAAGACAGAAATGGAAGTTTAACAAGAACAATCTCAAAGTTGGAGACATGTTCTTATTAAGGAAGAGAATTTATCCCCATTATAATAGTTAGACAGCAGAGGGACACAACTCCATAAGGCCGCAGTCAAACAGGAACCACCGTCTGTCACCACCTAATACCAACAAACACCGATCCAATGTGCCTTGGTCACACAGACGATCAAGTATATAAAATTTAGATCACAAATCTCTTTTCTAGGAGATATTGAGTTTCATTACAGAGGATATTCCATTTTTTCCATCTTCATTGTCATGATAGAATGCTTGTTAGAATGTTAATAAAACTTCTAATTCTAATTGTGTAATTTGCATTGTTGTTTTACCTCTTTTACTCAACTGATGTTGTCCCATGCCCTATCGTTGTACCAGGTTTTACGCAAAACGCGGTTGTAGGGAAACCAACTAAATCTAATTCAAAAATTTTAATGTTATCTCAAAAATGATTAAGCGTTTTCGAGTTGGGCAATTAAGAAAAAGGAATTGACAAAAGGAATAGTATTGTTGTCTATTCAATAGTGCAAAATACAGGTAAAAATTACAAATTCTGGGTAATGCTTAAAGTCCTTAAAGTACGTTGTAAAAGTACTTTCGGCAACAAGAAATGTATAACATAGCAATTCGAAATGGTCAGAATTTAAAAAAATATTACATTTACAGCCCAATAGCTATAAGATAATAGCCGCGTCGGACTTACTTAACCGGATTTGCTTAAGTATTATATTGCTATGCGAAGTCCCATTCCTCTTTGTATCGAAATGTGATTGTTTTGACGCACTTGTAATTTTAGTTATATTAGAGTGTCCGCACCTTTGTGGTGGTAGGTGACGCGAACTGTCGCTGACCATTATTATTGTACCAAGAGACTGATACAAAGTCGCTTCAGAAGCACATGCTTCTAGTATTCAATACAAATTTATTATAAGTTTATTGTAAATTAGTTAGCAAATAAACGTGCGACGGAAAAGTACAGCCCTATTTAATTTGATCTACAGTCCACAACTACAATTACTCCTAACTCCATTCCATGAGCCTTCTAGCACGGATATTTGCATTTGGAAATAAACTGAATCTTCCATTGAAGGACGTCGTTTATTTTACGGATTGCTGAATTGATGCAGTACCTACATTGGGTAAGCGATTCTTCCATTTACCTTATCCTTGTTACGTTAAACATATATGTATTAACCGCTTCCAAATTTTAATTGCTAAATTTTATTTAAAACTTAAATTGTGTTATAAATCGTACTGCCCGGTACCGTCTCGAGTATATCGCACTTGCAAGTAAGCATTTCATTCATTACGTAATCTTATCGCTGCGAGAATTCAACTCGTTTTGACAAACACCTACGCTCAGCGGTTCCAAGAACGTATTTTAACCCAAACAAACTTCTCATTTTCGAGTTATTTTTAAATTTCTTTTATTATTAGTTGTTTTCGTTATCCATCATGGCGCCGAAAAAGCAAAAATCCATTGACACACTTTTATTAGCGAAAGGTAAAGGCCTCATCGAAGAATTCGAATATTTTCGAGACTTCATTGATTCATTAGTTGACACACAAATTACAGATACGATTAAAAAGCGCATTCGTGGCGAACTTGATATTTTTATTCCTCTTGCTGAAAGGTATACAAACTTTTTAGTTGAAGCTAATGCCGAAAATTTCGACATTAGCGAACTTCCTACGTTGACGTCATTTAGAAGAAATTATACACAATTAAAAGTTGATGCAGAAATTCTATTAGACGATGCATTGACAGATATTTTTGTCGAAAGCCCAAGCATAGATGCGGGTAATTTCCTTAATGTTTCTCGATCGCATACGGAAGGTTTTCGCCTCCCACAAATTAATCTACCTTTGTTCTCGGGGAACCAACAAGACTTTCTTGAATTTTTTGGGGTATTTGAAGCATTAGTCGGCTCAAATCCAAACATTAATCCAATACAAAAATTTCTATATTTGCGCAATGCCCTTCATGGTCCTGCAAAACAAATTATAAATAAATTAAAAGCCACCGAGGCAAATTACAATATTTCTATCGAACTGTTAAAAGAACGGTATGATAACCGTAAATTTCTGATCTTTAGTCATTTTGATTAATTATTCGAATCACCTAAGCTAAATAAGGAATCCCAGTTAAGGTCATTTTGTGATAATTTCATTACCCACGTTCGAGCCTTAGATAACGAGAAAGTAACATCAGCTGAGTACAAAGACGCTGTGTTAGCATACATAACAAAATTCAAAATTGACATGCGCATTTCTGAAGAATACGCAAAACTATTCTCAAAAAAAATCCCTTCTGTTGAAGAAACTTCCAAATTTTTAACGGAAAGATGTAACATCATAGATGAGACAAATAATAATTCTTCCAAGTCGTGCTCAACTAATCAATCTAAACCACACACGTTTAAGAAAAAACTTAACTCGGAAAACAAGAGCACCTCATACGCTTTAACCCAAGCATCATCCTTCTGCATCTTATGCAAAGGTGATCACTTTTTGAACCATTGTTCAACATTTTTAGCCTTGCCAGTTCGGGCTCGCTTTGAAAAGATAAGAGCTCTTAAATTTTGTACTGTTTGTTTGCGTCATAATAACCAATCCAAGTGTACCTCCACCTTGAATTGTAAATTCTGCAAACAAAGGCATAACCAGTTGTTGTGTTTTAAAAATGCTTCGAATACAAGCGATCACATCTCTGTTGATTCTTCGTCAGCAGCTACTAGTACTATTCCTCCTTCTGATATCACGGAAGACGTTGTTCTGACCTTGGAAACCCCGGCACTTCGGTCTGTGGTTTTTCCAGATCATCTGAAGTTTTATTATCGACCGTTCAAGTTAAGGTTCTTAGTGGTGACTACGTTACTGTCAGAGGTTTGCTTGACAGTGGATCCCAAAACAATTTTATTTTAGTTTTTGGTTAACGATGCGCAACTGGTTGGACCTCAGGTGCAAAACAATTTAGTCGAAATTTTATTGCGTTTCCGCGAACACGAAGTAGCCATCTGTGGAGACATTACTAAATTGTATAAGATGGTCAATATAGATCCGATCTATCGTAAATTTCAGTAAATTCTTTGGCGAAAATCTCCTGACCCACCTCTGTCGACGTTTAGACTAAACACGGTCACTTACGGTACAGCAGCTGCCAGTTTTTGGCTACACGTTGCCTACTTTATCTCGCCCAAACAAACAAAAACTCTTTCCGGAAGCCGCATATGTTATATCAAAAAATTTTTATATGGACGATCTACTCCTTTCAGTAGATTCTGTAGAGAAGGCTATTCAGCTAAAAGAGCAGGTCACGTCCATCTTTGCTTCTGCAGGATTCCAAATAAGAAAATTTTTATCAAATAAAGCGGATGTCCTTGATAGTTCTATTACCAATAGTATCAACTTCGATGTCATTCCGCTCGGAGAGCGATCAGATGCTAAAACCCTTGGTATCCATTGGAATTCTGAACGAGATTATTTGTTCTGTAAAGTTGATGTACCTGATGATGACGGCACACCAACTAAAAGGAAACTTCTTTCCATTATAGCTAAAATCTTTGATCCGTTAGGACTTTTTTCACCGCTTACGGTGCAAGGGAAGCTTATCATGCAATCTCTGTGGCAAGCAGGTATATCCTGGGATGATCAAATTCCCACCGATCTTAGTACTAAGTGGCTCGAATTTAAATCTCAACTACGCGACCTTAGTTGCATTACAGTAGACCGTTGCCTTATCCCCTTCTATTGCATCGAAAATGGTTTTGCTGACGCTAGCAGACTAGCGTACGGTTGTTGTTTTAATTTACGTTGCCGTACCAGTTCCGGCAACATAGTTTCCAATCTCGTACTCTCAAAATCGAGAATAGCGCCTTTGCGCACTATAACAATTCCTAGGCTGGAACTATGCGCTGCAGTTTTATTAGCAGAATGGTGTCCGAAAATTGTTAGCATTTTTAATATTAATCCTGACCAGATCTTCCTTTGGACTGATTCCAAAATCGTTCTAAATTGGATAAACTCGGTTCCCAATAAATATAAAACCTTTGTGGCTAATAGAATTGCCACTATTCACGAGTATACCGTAAAAGAAAATTGGCGTCATGTCCCAACTTCGAACAATCCAGCTGACCTAGTTTCACGCGGGTTGAATGTCGCTAACTTGCGCAATAATAGTCTATGGTTCAAAGGCCCAGAATTTCTGTTACATGACATACATTACAATACTAATTATCTTATCAATCAGGATGAAACTGAAGAACTTCAACGCTCAGTTACACTAGTAAACACAATGACAGCAGAAGTTCCCTTTATCGACTTTCTGTTTAATAAATATTCTTCGTTGAGAAAACTCCAAAGAGTGTTTGCTTACATTCTAAGATTTGTTGAAAATTGTCGTGCAATTAACAAAATAAACGACCCTCTCAACATAAATGAACTCAATAATTCTCTAAACGTATTGACAAGGTTGTGTCAAAATTCTGCATTTGAAAGCGAAATTGAACTTTTAAAAAGAGATAAAAATACTAAAAATATAAAATTACAATCTTTGAATCCATTTTTGGATGACTTTGGGTGTCTCCGTGTCGGAGGTAGATTGTCCCTTTCCTCTTTTGCTTTCGAAAAAAGGCATCCTTTGCTATTGCCGAAAAATAAATTTACAGAGTTAATCGTACAAGATTACCACAAGCAAATGTTACATTGTGGAGCGCAGTCTCTTCTTGCTGCAATCCGTGAAAGGTTTTGGCCCATAGGTGGTCTGAGTTATATTAAGGGAATTATTCGAAATGCACTAATTGCTTCAGAGTCAGGCCAGTGGCAAGCCATCCTCTCATGAGCAATCTGCCAAAGGATCGTCTAGAGCCAGTTTTCCCCTTTTTTACCGTCGGTCTCGATTACGCAGGTCCTGTCTTTATAAAGGATAGATGCACCAGAGGCGCACGTCTATGTAAGGCGTACATATGTATATTTGTATGTATGGTCACCACGGCCATACACTTGGAACTAGTAAGTTCATTATCTACTGACGCGTTTCTAAATACCTTAAAGCGTTTTATCTCGCGCAGAGGCTTACCAAGGCGCATTTATAGTGACAATGCGACCAATTTCCGCGGCGCTCAGAAAAAATTAGATTCTTTATACAGTCTTTTACATAATCAGGATTCTCAGCAACATATTTCTAATTATTTACTTTCTAAGTCAATCGAATGGAAATTCATTAACCCCAGAGCTCCTCACTAAGGCGGTTTGTGGGAGAGTTCAGTTAAATGCGATAAATGCACTTGAGGTGAGTGCTCAGCAGTGCTAACTTAACTTTCAAAGACATGTATACCACCTTAGTAATGGTGGAAGCGGTACTAAATTCTAAGCCTGTATCATCAGACACTAATGACTTGATTTCTTTAACACCTGGCCATTTTTTGATTGGCCGTCCTTTGGTTTCCATTTCCGAACCAGACTAGACCATACCTTGCAGAATCGTCTGACAACCTTCAGAAGAAATCAGCAAATGGTTCAGCACTTATGGCGTAGATGGAGCCGCGAAGTAGTACCCAAATATCAAAAACGACAAAAATGGTTTCAACATTTGCCCGACCTTTACAAGTTGATTCCGTAGTGATAGTCCAAGAAGATAACATCCCACCGTTAGAATGGCGTCTCGGCCGCGTCCAAGAACTGCACCGTAGTGTTGATGGCGTTATCCGAGCTGCGTCTATCAGACGCATCGATTGTGCGCATTACCTAGTGCATAAAGTCAGTATTGCGATTAGTTTATTAGCCTTAGTTTTAATATTGTTCACAAATGTATTCCATTATTTTTAATATTTTGATTCATGTTTATACAAAAATTGTCGCTTTGTTTTGAGTATAATCTTGAAATCCTGGATGATTTCAAGGGGGGAGGAGTGTTTTGACGCACTTGTAATTTTAGTTATATTAGAGTGTCCGCACCTTTGTGGTGCTAGGAGGCGCGAATGATTGCGCGAACTGTCGCCGACCATTATTATTGTACCAAGAGACTGATACAGAGTCGCTTCAGAAGCACATGCTTCTAGTATTCAATACAAATTTATTATAAGTTGATTGTAAATTACTTAGCAAATAAACGTGCGACGGAAAAGTACAGCCCTATTTAATTTGATCTACAGTCCACAACTACAATTATTACTAACTCCATTCCAGTGATTGAGTATGATTATAATATCGTTTCTACCAACTACTATCAACAACCACTGCTTTAGAAAAAGCAAACACGTTCACAATGGCTTACAAGTAGGAGTGAGAGTTAGTGAATCTAGTATGACCACCCAAATAAGGATGCATGTGTTTGAAATTGCAGCCACAGCCACGGACTATTATTAACTATCCTGTGTGCCTGCGGCCTTATGGTATTGATAGCAAAGGGAGAGTAGTGTGTGTCAAAACAAAGAGCGACTCACTGAAACGTGCTATAACTAAATTATGTATACTACCCACAAAGGATGACATCATAAATTTAAAATGATTTATTCAAACTCACAAAAAATGCCAAATTTCTACAAACAATTACGTAATTGGTTTTTGTACAAAAAATTTTAACTGTCTTTCAGTTAGTGTGTTATACTTTTATACTTAAATTATACCTATTTTGAAGTAATAGCTGATATCAATAACTGATACAATCTACACTGATTCAATTAACATAGATCTAAATTATTAATTAATAACATAGAAGTAATATGAAAATTTTAAATGTAAGTATACTCCCAATAAATGACACAAATTAATGCCGTTTTACAAACTTGTTAAAATGAAGTTTATATGATACGGTTTCTAACATTTTAAAAACACAAGCATTGTAAATTTGCAAATTCGCTTTAAATTCGTGAAAAAATCTAGAAATATAATTGATTTTATGAAAAATGAGTATTATTTCATACATTTAATACCTAACTGCAATCAACCATTAGGTTTTTATTATTAAACCTCTAAAGTTTGTGATCTGTTTTATAAATATGATTTTTTAAATTTAAGAACGTATAACACTTTTAAAAATTTAATGCTATTTCACTTCCAGTATCCTGTATACTGTTGAAAAACGACAAAAGCAAAATGATATTGTTTTAAAATATATTGAAAACAAACACAATCAAATATCGTCAAAAGTGTAAACAACACTTACATTAATGGCGAAACAACGACGATGCTTAAAACGTAAGATTGAGAAAATCACGGTACAATATAAACCCAAAAGATCTAGAGCTGAACGTATTATGCATACAAAAGCTTTAAAATTATACCATTAAACAGCCTAGACATGAAGTGATCTAACAATTAATGATGCTTGTAAATAATTCTAATACGAAATCACAATATTTATCTAACACAAAATCGTAGTGTTTATATCTATCTCATCAAATTAAATTTAATAATAATTTAATAATTACCACGTACTTAAATGACGGTAATTATTTTAATTAAAATAAGTTAAAGCAACACAGTTCGATTTAAAGTTCTGATTTTTTTTTATTATACACGCTTCCGAAGAAAGTAACCGTTCGAGATATTTTAATAAGTTAGTACATGCAGCACGGCATACTTTTCTTTTACATTAGCACTTTTTAATTCTTCCCAACTCACTACATACCTATAAGCGTTTTCCACTTTTTTAAGAAAGTAGCGCTTAGGAGGTTGATTTTGGTTTTTGCCGCTTACTTTTACTTCACAACTAAAGAGCCTCTCTTTAGGTCCGCAATATATTACCTCCCATTTTATGTAAATATCAGTTGCAGACGACTTGCAATAGAATACTCCGAGGCTATTCAATATAATAAAATTCGAACCCTTACGAAAGTGTATGCCGGACATTGTTTGATATATTTTAGTAGACGGATGAGCCATCCTGAAATGAGTTCCAATTTCAACCAATTTTCCTTGGAAATTACAAAGTTCACATTTATAAACACAATACACACATTGTAGTTCATGTTTTCGAATTTCGCTATAACCGAACAATTCAGAACATCCTTGTAGTTCATATCGACAACGGTGTTTTAAAGTTTTGCTATACTCTTCTAACTGAATATTTCTGATATTTGTAATAGTCTCGTTACAGACGTTACACTCACTAGATCGACAAGCATAACAAACATTGTGATCATTTGGACAAATATGAATAGGTGGAATCATGTTACATCCACAATTTACACAATGTAACATATGTTCTGAAAAAAATCACAATTTACAGCCTCTGCTTTGTCATCTTCAGTCAAATTTTCGACATCTTCTCCAAATTCCGACAAATCATATAATGGAAAATTGTCATCAATTTCTAAGGACAAATTTGTGTTTGACTTATTATTTTCATTTTCTTCCTCTATTGTTTTAAAGTGCAAGTCTCTCCTACGAAGACACTGTATAATTTCTTTAAATTCGTTATACAAATTAATTTTGATTCCTATTTTTTGTACTTTATAACCCGTAATTACATCGATTGTTTTAAGGTCTATTTTCACCCCGGTTTTGGAATTGTGAACAGGATTGTAGTTACCCGTTTCGCTTTCATTAGTAAAACCTACAGCACCGCAGAATGCTTCGACACCGTACCTCAATAATTTTGTGTCCGAATTATCGTATGATAAAAATCTTAAAAGTAGGTATACAGTCCTAGGATCAATTCTTGTTTTAATTTGCACTAAAAACAAACCACTGTCTGATGCCATTATATATTTTTATCGTTGTCGTATAAAATGTCGATTGTGAATGAATTCGAATCCAGTAAAATATCATCATGCGCATACAATATATGTTCTAGCATATCTATTGCATTTCCTTCCCAACTACACAGCACTTTAGGAACTGTCGGGCATAAATACGCTATCCGACGGTTGTTGTCATCGATGAGATTCATACTAAGAAATAAATCTTGTATTAAATTGAAAATTACGTAAATTTATTTTTTACTCACATGCTTTTTTATGTTTCGATCCACTTCACAAAATATCACGTACTCACGTAACCAATACACAACAAATGCGAATATTTACGTAAGTGACATTATAAATGGCCTTATCTTTCTTATCTTTACACGAAATAACTATATTAATATCCTCTTAGTTAGGAAGTTCATATCAGTTTTCAGATAATGTATAAAAATAATATTTAGTTTTTATGGTAATCTGGGCAAAACCTTCCGTTACGCAAATGTTAAGCATAGAGTGTAATAGTTTTTTTATTGTTTATTATAAATGTCTAGATTGTCCGATAAAAATCAATATCTGCACTTTTGAGTCATTATGAATATCTACACTTATGACCGATTGTACAACGTCACGAGGAATGAGTTTACCAACTAAATTTTCTTTAATTTTCATATTATCATTTGTTAATGTAAGTGAGGGCTTGAATTTTTGTCTAAAATAGACTAACTCTTGAAAAAAAAGTCAAAGATATTTAAAACAATTTTTATTAACTTGGTATGGACGTCAATAATGGGTCGATGTCTTATTAGGATATTTTTTAGGTTTCAAAAACTTTGTTTTATTATTATTATTAGTAGTAGTATTAATTTATTATTGTTATTTATTAATTAATAAAATGTTACTGATTTTTCATGCATATACTGCTCGGGAAGTATCGAATTATTTAATTTCAAAAAGAATCTATATCTTAAGTTTTAATGACAAACATTAGATTCTCGTAAAATGAAGACCATATTTGCTATTATACAGGGTGTCCAGAAACTCTCCTGACAAACCAAGATCGGAGATTTCTCAGATAATTTTAAGACAATTTAACCCAATTCACCTAGTCCGAAAATGCTTCCTAAGGAAGCTAGAGCTCTTTGAAGATAGCGTCTTGTAAATAGTTTTTTTTAATACCTCTAGAACGCTTCTACTTAGAAAAACAAAAACTGGTATGCTTGTTTAGTCTTCAGAGATGAATCGATTCCATCAATTGCGAATTTCTAGTACCGGTCATAGGCGTCCGTTTTGGGTAGGTCAACGGTTATTTTAACGCATAACTTTTTTGTCTTTAACTTTTAAGCATTTGTGACACTAGATTATTAAATTTTCAGGTATTCTAGTACTAAAAGGTACTCTTACTTTAAGTCATTAGGATACACCGTTTTCTAGAAAAATGGATTTGAAAATTTTTTGTTTTTTGTCATTAAAGTTAAATTTATATTTTTGCACTAGTTGGCTCTGAACTGCCAACAAAAGTAAAACCTACGTTTTTCATTGTCAAATTGTTGTCAGTTCGCGAAGTTTATCTTTTAATTTTTTACTTTACCAGGCGCCATCTTCAAAGAGCTCTAGCTCCCCTAGGAAGCATTTTCGGACTAGGTGAATTGGGTTCAATGGTCTTAAAATTAACTGAAGAATCTCCGGTCTTTGTTTGTCAGGAGAGTTTCTGGATACCCTGTATACATTTAGCAATTTTATACATTACTGAAGTTTTCAAAACCAAACACAAGAAAGATAAAAATTAACCAGTAATTCTTCTGCTAAACGGAAGCTACAGGTACTAGAGGTTATTTTATGTTGATTTAACTTAAATTACCTTAATTTAAAAATGCTTCCTACGTGAGCTGCAGTTCTTTGAAGAAAACATCGTTATATGAGTTGTCTTAAAATCGTTCAAAAATGTCGTTACTTAAAAGTTTCAAACTTTGTATAATCAATAAACGATTACAAACTTGTTTTTGCTAACCACAAGCGTATCAGTACGGGGAGACCAACGGGTATTTTTATTAAAAATATTTTATTTCTTACTTTATTTTATCTGACACCAAATTTGCAAAATTGGAGATAATTTTCATAAAAATGTCCTCTTCTTTGAAATCGATATCATGAACCGTTTTCGAGAAAAATAAACTTTTGTGTTTCTAAAATCATGTTGTATTACAAAATTGTATCTGTAATATCAAGTTGGCTTTGAAAAATTAACAAAATCTTCAAATAAGTACTGATAATAAGTCGTTTACATTGTTTTGGAAATTTTAAAACAATTTTGTTTTGTGAGGGCATAAAACAACAATTAACATTAAAATAAAAACAAAAATAAAGATAATTAAGAACATAAATAAGATAATTAATTTTACAACAGATGCTCTACATACATAAATTTATTCTTTTCTCTAAATACCATCTAATTTTAACAGCATTTTCGAATGATTTAAAGAAAACTTATATAACGATATCAGGATTTGTAGCTCACTTAGGAAGCATTTTCGAATTAAGGTAATTTGAGTTAAATCGACATAAAATAACCTCTAGTACTTGTAGTTTTTGTTTGGCAGAAGAGCTTTTGGACACCGTGTATACTAAAAACCAAAACTTGTGTGTTTATTTGTTTGTTTGTTAGGTCCTTTATAGACTCAGCATCTGTAGGTTTTAGGCCAAAACTAACTACATGATTGGAATCAGCATTGAATTGCAGGGGAGGATGGGGTGGTTTGGGGAAAGAGGGGGGCTTGGGCTCATGTAGTACCAATCAAAACATTACAAAATATTAATGAATTAAATCACCGCTCCTGATGCAACCCAGATAAAATACTTACATATCCAATTCTAACCAGTTATTTAACGTAAGGGTGAAATAAATTTTGCAGCGATATAAATAATAATTATTAGAATTACGAAAGTTTACAGTAAATAAATAAGATATTTAACAAACAAGGATTGACAGTTTACTGACTGTCATCGTTCACTCTCGATTTGCGGCCATGGAATTTACAATTGATACTGATTTCTGAGGGCAACATTTAAACGTACAATTATTTTTTTCATGGCTAATACCCTAAAAGATCAAGTCAAAATAAAAAAAAAATAATAAAAAAGAACCAAAAAACTTTAGAGAAAAAGTCTAATTGAAAACATGATGTCATAAGCTCTAAATAAGACGCCGATGCAACGTTCCGTCGTAACGTACAGGAATCTTCAGAAAGATGTTTAGACGTTCCTGGAACGTACTAATTAAGCATGGGACGTTACCGACGTATTGGAACTCTGACGGGATGTACAGGGAACCAAAGTGTTTTATTGGGGTTGCCGATTTCTATTGTACAATCCAACGGTACAAAGCAAAATCCATGAAATTCTTTCTCTTTTAATTGTTCACACTTTCTTATTTGTTACACATCAAAATTAATTTGTCAACACAAGAAATTTTCAAAAACGGCAAACGAAAATACAATCTCTATCGACAAGCATGTTAATTTGTAACATAAAATGGAATCCGTCGAATTGATATTAACTATTTTCGAAAAATTGTTATATATGCTGAAGTCTTTTCAAAATTAAATATTCTTTACATTTTCTTATCAGATAATGTTCTAATATAATTACAGGATTTATTACATATCTATATTTCAAAACGATTGGGTCAAAATCATTACTTACGCGAGGTTGGAGAAGAATTCAATCAAATAAATGCGTAAATCAGTTTAATCATCATGCCTTTCCCATGCTTGTACTACCTAAGTTTAACGGCTATTTTGCAGAATTTCATTTGTAGAATTTCCTTGTAAATTTTTCGGATGTTCAAATATTTTCATATTAAAATTGTGTACACAAATCTGTTTTCAATTTAATTAAAATTACAACGATGCATTGAAATATTAAACCGTCGTTATGATAAACCTAAGTTAATATTCAATAGCATGTTAAAATTGTTAACTAAAAATTGCTGTCTGTTAAGAATTCTTATGTAAGGAATAAACAATTAGCAGGTGCATTTTTAACGTTTATTTGCACAAAAAACAATTTCAAAAATACGAAAATATAGTACCTAATACTTGTAACTACCTAGTCATACTCAAAAGAAATTGTTTTTGTTGTTTCTATATTGAATCATATTATAACATTCAGAACTTTCATAATACGTTACAGCAAAATTTCATAATAGTTTATAGCAAACTTTCATAAACGATTAGCACATTTTTTTTAAATGGTCTGGTAAATTTTGTTAAATTTTAAACAAATTTTTCTATAAAAATTTTAAATTGTTTTATAAAAAAATAGTGTTATTTTTGTCCAGTACTTTAAATGATAACCTAAACGCTTTATTTATGAAACAAATTTTTTAATCCATCATCGTCAAAATAAAGAACTTTATTATCACCTCATAAAAACAAATATTTTTTGGTTTTTTTTGTAATGAATTTGAAACAGAACAAATAAATACATCTGTTTAGAAAGAGCGTATCACCTGAACTTTGCCTTATAAACATATAACGGGTATTGAAATAAAAACTGGACTAAGTTTGCTTTGACATTTGTTAATTTTTTTAAGAAAGTAGTCAGCTGATACAAAGTTTTGGTTAGAATTCAAGGTATTTAAGAAAACATATTTAAGTGTTTGAGAAAATTTTATTATTTTTTATTTTTTAGTTATATTTATACCACGATTGAATACCACCACGAGTGATTTTACTGTACTTTTTGTTGTACTGTAATAGTATATTAAGTATCAAGGGCGGGAAGGCATAAATTGCCGTCATCACGCCCGTGGTGCTTACAATTGTTTTTCGCCTAGCTCCTGCTTTTAAAAATTTAGTATTCTTGAAACTTTTTCAGTCACACAATAGTTAAGTATTTAAAAACAAAAGTCATGAGAATGCTGTGCAATTAGTTTTCTTCAAGAAACTTTCATTAACTTTATTAAAGTATAATCGCGAAAGTAAAGATATTCATTAATAATAATAGATAAATAGTATCAAGATGAGTTCCGATGAAGAGTATTGTGAACATACTCTACCTGAATTACAGGAAATAGCAAATACTGCTGTAGAAAATTTACTATCTGTGAAATCAAAAGACAGATATGAGAGAACCTACATTACATTTTGTAAGAGGAAAGAAACCAATAAAGCAAAAAATACAAGTGAGAATGTTTTGCTGGCGTATCTCATTTATAGAAAGAAGACCGTATATTCTGCTTCTTTATGGGCAGAATACTCAATGCTCAAATCTGTAATTAAAATTAAAGAAAATATTGATGTTAATGAATTTAGTAAAATACAAGCTTATTTGAAACAACAAAGTGTTAACTATAAATCCAAAAAATCAAAAATATTAAGTTACGACGATTGTGTGAAATTTTTAAAGGATGCTCTAGATAATGAATATTTAATGTTCAAAGTAAGTACATAAATAATTCAACTCTAATAATAAATTACAATAAGTACAAAAAATAGTAACACCGTGTTTTGTTTTAATGTTGCTCTAATAATGGGAATTTACGGAGCAATTCGTCGAATAGAACTTACAAACTTAACTCTTAGCAATATTCTCGTTTAAGTTAGTTGTATAATTGTTACAATTTCGGACACTAAAAATTATACCGGGTGATTCAGCTAACCCGTTCATTAGAAGTTTATGGACTTCCCGTTGAAATATTTGTTTAAAAATTTGGAATAAGAGATTGCTTAAAAGTTCTATTTAATTAAAATATTTCAGCTCTTCTAGCACTTCCGGTTACACCGGAAGTGTATACCAACTTTCTTATTTTAAATAGAATCAAATATTTTTTTGTATATTTTGATTCTACGCTAAAATCTGAGTTACTTTTATGTAGCACAACCTATATGAAAAATCAATAGTTTTTGCGATATTCTCATTTTTTGAGAAAAATTGGTTTTGTAGTATTGTTTTCAAACGCTTGTCAATGATTGAAAAAGAAAGTTATAGTAACAAAATTTGGGCTATACTTAGGAGGACTGTTAAGTTTTTAAATGATGTGTAATTTGACATCTCACTATTTACAGGGTGTTCAAAATGTTTGGCTAAATCTGACTTCAACTGCTCAAAAATCAATTTTTTTAAATGGAACACACTGTATCTTGTTGCTCTATATGATGGAGAATTAAGTGGTCTTTCAATCTTTATAAGGGTTCCCTATACCTATGTGTTACCATTTTCCTGCTATCGATGTATTTACATTCAACACACAATATTTCTCTATTTTATTAAATAATTTCTGACTAGTGGCCTGTGGAAATTAAAACAATGTTCCTTATTGTTCAAACTTGTAAACGTCGACGTGACACATTATACACGATATGAAAATCCATCAAGAATATTCGATTGAAGACATACTAAATTAATTTTTTATTCATGGAGAATGTTACAAAATTATTGAAAGAACGTTTGTTTAACGAGAGATATCCACACTTGCGACCTTGGACAAAATTATGGTCTGAGGTTGATGTTTTCAATAAACATCTCATTGATGATCTAACCATAGAAGTCCCGGGCTTTAATCAAAAAAGAAAAATTTGGTCAAAAGTTAATCGCATAAGAAGAGACCATTCAAAATGCAACTCTATGTTGTTTAAATAGGGTCCGATTTCAATCCAAATTGTGATTGTGCAAACGAACCAGAAACCGTTACACATATGTAAAGGATTGTGAATTAACGAAGTTTAAAGGAGGTTTTCCAAACATTCATAATTTAACGGATGAAGCTATATTATGGCTTACGAATCTGAAGGACAGCAATATTTTGTATTCTTGTCCTGATTATCTGTTTTTTCATTATTTTGTTTTGCTATTTCTTTAACTTAGTATTTTTTTCGTCATTGTCGTTACTGGCGCTTGGATCGGTCCATTATATGTCGTCATGGAATGGCTGTGCTGTTATATATTATGTTCTTATGTACCTTCTTTAATGTTTACACACTTAATTAATATTATTACATATGAATACTAAGATGGGTAAGGATTGGCATGTTTAGGTTTTAGTGGTTTTCTTAAACCTTGAAGCAAATGCTTTGCCAAGACGAACCAATCCACTATTGTATACGGTTTCGTCACCACACTATACAGGTTTATACTGATCTTCTGGGGCACCATACATAACACTTACATCACAATACAATTATTAAAATGTACCATACGAATAAATAAATAACCTACTTACACATCAAAACATAAGCATTCTGAATATAACTTTACAAAATCTGAGCAACGTATATAACAGGCAAGTTAAATGGCTACAACAATCTTTTTCATTGATAAATTTCTGTAAAATTATAAAACAAATTTCACCACAAAATTATCACATAATTTTTGCCAAGATTAAACGTGATTTTTCAAATCTCTAATGATGAATTCCTGAACTACAGCACTTGCACGTAAAGAGTTGTGCTACAATTAATTGCAATATAAATGATAATACAAGCATTGCCAGAAAATTAAACCTGAAAATAAAATTTAAATAACCACTTAATGATGTTTGTACATAATTGAATCGTATCTCAAGTTTGACGTAAAGTATTTAATCTTTATTGAAAATCAGTTTGTTTTCATCGGTTTAATGTAGTTCAAAGACATGAAGAAGACATATATTCATCAACCACTTCTTGTTTTTCGTCATTATCGATTAACAAAACTTTTTGTGTGTTTTTTATGACCACCACATAATCTGCGTCTATAAAACTAAAAATGTGTTTGATTATTAAGTTATCTATTCCCAAAGGACACGCTTGAATTAAACCAAATCTGCTTACGATGTAGATACGGGGATAATGATGTTTTACAATAATAAAAAAATATATGACAATAAGATATTTTCAAAAGTTAAAGAACATTATCATGTATGAAATATATATTTTGTAGAATAACTGTAGTTTTCTATCAACTTTAACTCCGATACCTATAGTTAAAGTTACTAACTTGAAATATTGAATTTATGCAATTCCTTCCATTGTTAACTTCTACTGCGTACAAAATTAAAACTAACATAATGCGACAAAATCAATTTAATAAATCAGAAGGATTACTCCAACACTTTAAATCATTTTTAATTGAATTTCTCAATCGAATATTAATCTCATAAATTTACCTCTTAAAGATCTAAAAAAAATAATTTGTAAAAATTATGATTCTTAGAAGCAAGTTCATTTATCAATTAATTAATAGTGATTTAATTATTGTTTAATATTTTAACAATTTTTATTAGTCAAGCAACCTTCTTATTATTTTATTATTTATTATGTTTTAAAACGTATGTGAACATACTTTTCAATTACTAGGTGGGTCAAAGTATGTTTTTATCCTTTCTAAGAAATTACGTAGAGTGTAAAATACTATAAACTCTATTATAAGTATTGGACAAAACTTAAACCTTTTATTATCTTTAAAAATTCTTTGTTTTATGCCGTTTTTAGTTCGTTGTAAGAACTCGTTGTATTTTCTATATCTATATTCAGAACTACTTTATAATGTTATAGTTGTATACATGTATTAATATTTTCATTTTGTTATGCATGAATCTCATGAGTTACAGTTACTTTCTTTTAAACATCATAAGTCATTAACAACTTCAATAATATACATAATGCGGCGGTTTCTTTTATTCAAAAATAACAATATTGGTTCAATTCGATTAAATATGAGTAGCGTAAGGCATTAGGTATATAAATAGCAAAAAGAAAAAATAACTATCTGTTAATTACTTTTTATTAAATCAGATTACTTGTAAATTTTTGAGTTCCTTACAAATAAATTTAATTTTATTTCTTTTTGTTATTAACTCTGATTTCGTTTTTCAACACATAAATGTCATAAAGCTCAAGAACGTGTTCTTTTCTTTACTTTTTTTCAATAAAAGCTACTGGAATGTTTTTGGTAGTTTTGTTTCCAATTGCCGTCGCGTTCAAATTTACTTCGCAACTACTTAATTTTTAGATGGAGGCACAATGCTAGTCAAAATAAATTAATTGAATTACTCTTTATTTAATGGTAACATAGAGTGGAGATGCCAATTAAGCTTAAATGTTGCCGACTATTTATTCCATTTTTATAATTTTCTAAATATTTTTTAATTTAAAGTTAATATTAGAAAACAATTATTTTGAAGGAATAAAAAGTATTGCAATTTGTAAGTAAAAATTACAAATTATACTTGTTAATATAATTAAATATTTTTAAACAAATGTTACAAGTAAATATATTTTAGTAGAAGTTAAATTATATAATTGTAAGTTTGTTAGCGGACGTTATCCGATGAAATAAATAAATATCTCTAATAAAATATACACTCTATACGTTCATGTTTGTTCGTTTCTACGTATAGAGTGTGTGTTTTGTTAGAGATATTTATTTATATTTAATTGTTAATTTATTTTGTGTGTGTTGAATATTCATGTGGTTTTCATATTATTTCAAGTGGCGGACAATCTTTTTGTTTTAAAAGCCTGAAGAAGTGCACATTGGTTGCACGAAACGTTCCCTGAAAAACGACTTAGTGTTTTTTTGGTGCCTCTTCTCAAAGAAGAACAAATCATTTAAATCACTGACAAAGTATTTATCGTAAGAGTATGATATATTCTGTAACAAGTTTGGAATGCGGCATATTCCGCACGAGTACGGAATAGCAACACAGACTATACTTTTCTACCACAGAGGAAGGATGGGTCAGTTAAAAATGTTACACAATTAACATAAGTGGTAGTTTTGTTCTCTATTTTAAATTGGTACCGTTTACTTTTTATTTTTTATGCGATTTAGAATCCAAATTGTGAGGGAAACGAACCAGAGACCGTTGCACATATTGTGGAGGATTGTCAATTAACAAAATTTAAAGAAGGATTTGTAAACATTCAAAACTTAACGGACAAAGCTGTATTATAGCTTACTAATTTGAAGGGCATCTGAAATTAAGTTTTGTATTCTCTATCCTAGTTATTAGTTTTACCATGATTTTGTTTGCTATTTCTTTATCCTGCTATTTTTTTTGCATTGTTATGACTGGCACTTAGACGTGTCCTTTATATATGTCGCCATGCAATAGCAGTGCTATTATATATTGAATGTCCTGAAAAAATGACATATCGCATGCCTATATTTCCTTCAATTTTCAAATTTTTGACCTCACCAGCTCAGAGGTCAAAGGTTAAGTCAACATGTAAATAGTCCTCAGTTCACCGCCTCAACCTCCTGACAAAAATGGGTTATCAACCATCAAAATCGGTTGAGTAGTTTTGGAGGAGAAGGCGGACAAACAAACAAACAAACAGAAAAACAAATCTCGATTTTATGTATATGGATATGAACACTAAGGTGGGTAAGGGTTGGTATGTTTAAATTTTGTTGGTTTTCCTAAACCTTGAAGCAAATACTTTGCCAAAAAGAACCAAACCACAATTGCACACGGTTTCGTCACTACACTATACAGGTTTATACTGATCTTCAGAGACGGTATAAAACAGTATAAAAGTCGAGCTTGTGTAGCGCTCTCTGATGCCGAGCTACATCAAAGCAAATAACACAAAAATATTTTATCTGCTTGAATATCCATCGGTACCAATTTTCATAATTATCTGTTGAACTGTATAAAAGTTGAGCTTGTGCCCTCTGGTAGCAAGCTACATCAAAGCGAGGAATATATTCTATCTGTTTAAATATCCATCAGGATCAATTTTCATAATTATTTGTTAAACGGTACAAAAGTTAAGCTGGTGCAGCACTCTCTGGTTGCGAACTAGAACGAACTAACCTTCTCCATGAAAAAGTACATATACGTACTAAATTTCATGACAATCGTACTATTGGTTTAGAAGTCTATTAACCACAAACAAACAAACAAACATCCATTTTCATATACAGGGTGTCTCATAGTTCTGGTCTCGGACGATTGCGCTGTTATGGTAGACTATAGAGTTTTCCAAATTTGGTGAAAGTACCATAAACAAACACATATTCTGAAAATATGATTGATTGTATAGGGTGTTCCAGAAATGTGTGGCTATATTAACTTACATTTTTCTATATGGAACACCCTGTATTGGACTAAATATTTGAATTTACACGTTTAAGACCCTTTCAAAACTATATGGTCTTACTAGGTTATACAGGGTATTTTGTAATATATGTCCAATGGTTTACAAAAGTTATCCCTAATCTGTCATCCCGCCATTCACTAAATCTAGTAATGTGTAAAGAATTTTTTATTTGGGTAATATTGTGAAGTTCTTAGGTATTTAGAAAATAGGTTAGATTGGTATCTCGTATCTTTTGTAACACAGGGTAAAGCAAAACTCTAATTAAAAAATATCTCAAAATTATTATATTAAATACCAAGTATAGTGTACTGTCATTTGTTAGCGGTTGCACTAAGCTTTCAAACGAATAGAGTTTGTATAGTCAATTTCATTAAGCAGAACGAGAGTATCATTAAAACTGTAAAAAAATCAATTCAATCATGAGTATGAAAATAAAACGCAATATACAGCTATTTTGTAACAATATAACTTTCTTTATGTATTTTTTATTGGTGTAGAGAGGCATTACCTGTTTAGCTTGGAAGCGTGTGCAAATATAATTAACTTGTTCACTTGTTACTTTATAAACTTCTTCGAACTAATTTATAAGGATTAACATAATTAGATAGAACAAAAATTTCGTGCAATTATCACTTCTGTTAAGAGAATTTCTGGATTATTTCAATGATTTTAATGTTTTTACAAATTGTCTTTTAAAGATTTCTTAAATCTGGAAAACTTGATTTGATGAAATGGCTTATTTCTACCAAAGTCTAAATGACTTTTGGGTTATAACATTATTCTGTACGCAGCTTCTTTAACACTGTGTTTTATCACTTTAAAGATTATTTTTGTTGGAGATAAATATGTGGTGAAACTAATTCAACATTATCATTCTTGTTGTTGAGTGTTCAACGTTTATATTTCGTAGATGCTTCATCGTAACCCCCCAATACCTTTGGTTGTCGTTAACTATGTGGAATGAAATTATAAGAATAACCTTCAAATACCAATTTTTGACTATTCTATTTTAATAAGCTGCGACGGTAATTTTTTTATCTATTCCTTTTGTCGCCACTGGTGGCAATGTCTGAATTTTAATCACTTTCTAGGTACTTTTTTCTGGGTAGTTAGGCAATTTAAGTTACTTTCGAGCATTTTGGTAACAGAATAATTTGAATCTAGGGAAATCGAACTTTTCTAAGTTTTTTACTGTATAATTCCTAAATGAAACGTACTTTATTCTTTCTTTTTCGTTTTGTGCATTTGACGTAGAAAGTTTTATAATTGATCGATGTGAATTGAAAGATCTTTCGAAAATTAGAATCATATCCTTGCGCCTTTTGTTCACTTCTAGATTTATCGTCAATTATCGGTACGCTTATTTATGTGAGCTTTTTAAGATTAAATTATCTCCTTTTGTCCACTGTATCAATTAATTCGGCGACAATCCCTACTCAGTTAGTACTTTTTTTGCACTGTAAAAGTCTTTGACTTAATTACTACTGAATATATCCACGATCCCTCTTCCACTGGTAGAGCTGCGGACCAGGTTTTGGACACTGCCGTTTAATTTAATACTTGACAACAATAAACTGTAACAAGCAAGGTTATTCTAGGTTACCGATGACTTGTCTAAAAAAATTTTTTTCATACTTAACCACTACATAATCATAAAGTTTTTGACTTCCAAATGGTAGTAATGAACGCATTTAGCAGACTTTCAATTGGTATTCCCCCAACCTTATAAATATTGCAGACTTATTGTTCATAATTCTGGTAACAAAAGTGTAAGGTATAAGTGCATAGGATGTTGCGAATAAAAACTGAAAATCACTAAACAAATTTTGTAATTGTATGATTACAATAAACTATTAAAAATGTATTTTCAATAAATTTGATTTATTCTTGCATATATGTATCTACTGACATTAGTTTTGAATAACTTTTAAGTATTTGTAGGTTAAATTTTTGGAAGTCAATTTTAAATTTATTTAATTTTAAACATGAGTTATACTAAAACTTAAAAACTAAATTGTTTCATTTATGACAGATATTACTTCAATTAAGCATTTTTTATTATGTGTTTTGTAATAATTGTCATCAATGTGTCACAGTGTTTTACAATATATTTATTCTGTAATTGAAAATTGATCCAGTATGTTACTATCCTAGAATAAGAGAAAAAAAATTATTTATTAACATTACTTTTATTTTTTTAATTCTATTTCCGATAGAGCCTATCGGGATAAATGATTATAGAACGCTTTGGAAATCAAAAATGAATATGATTGATTTAACCAATTATGACATATTTCTTTTAATGTAAATATCCTTATATTGAATTTTCCCGTTTCAAGTTTAATATAAACTACCAATTGAAAATAGAAAAAAATCTACGCATTGGTTAACTATTGACTGAGTTAGTACAATGCTTCTTATTCATTAATAAATGATACCACCTGTTGGTTCATTAAAAATCAGCATTTAAAATCTAGCTACTTTAGTCAATGTAACTAGAAGAGCTCAACTGTGATAAGAAGTAAATGGAAGAAATTTTGAACACTTGTGATATTATTATTGTGAGACTTGTGACTTTGTAATAGATTTTAAATACTGACTTTTAATAAACCAAATTTAATAACTTCAATCGAAAATTAATCGAAACGCGTGGCAGTAATAAAAAACTTTTCCTACAAAAGCTTATTTTTTAAAACTATTTTCAACGATATCACATTTGACATACGGTGGCATTTAAAATTTTCAAGTTTTGGACATTTTGGAGCCATCTACTTGGGATCCCGACTTTTCCGAAAAAATAATAATAATAATATCACGATTCTTTACTACGGTTTTTGCAATACATTTTTTTACGCAACTCTCTACAACTAACCGTTTTTGAAAAAATGACTAATACGGGTGGTCTCATTTATTCACTGGAGGTGGCGTTAAAAATTTTAGTTTTCATAAATAATCGAAAAGTCGGCTTAATAATAATAATTAATAATAACCATTGTGTATACTTAAAAATACCACTTCAATACCCCTAAAAAGGAGGTTCTAAGGTTTCCAAAAAAAACTAAAATCATGAAACAATTAGAAAGGCCATCATCTATTAATTAATGGGGTGTTGTCACATGTTTGGGAAAAATTATTCGTTTTTATTCTTTTTCTTAGGCGTAAATTATTTTGGCCTCATTGAAGTATTCGTTTTAAGTGAGTTGTACTATATGTTAAGTAGATTTCGTTTAGGTTAAAAAGCGCACCTATTTTCGTTTCGACGTAGCTACAATACTTATTGCCTTTGTTCTTTGACACTTTTAAATCCGCATTGGTGACATCTAAACTTAAAAGAAATGATTATTTTGATAATTTGTATTAAGGTTCTACAACAGAAGTCTAGCCACATTAAGCCACTCTACTTAGCTGACTTAATAAACTCTTTCTTTGTTCCATGAAAAGCGTGTAAATCGTGTTAGATTAAACAGTAAATTTCATACTTTATATAGTCTAGACGCATTAGTAAAATTACTCCTTCGGTTAGATTCTATGAACGGTCAACTTATTAATTTCTTTGTAGGGTTCCTTGTTTAGAAAATTAAGAGAGGGAGAAGCCTCTCCGAGTTTGTATGTAGATATTTAAGAAATCCGTCTGTAGGTTAGGGCGATAGTCGCTAAGCAGATTAACAACAACACGGTACTACGAACTAACAAGTATCAAAACTGTGGAGAATTAAAATTGTTATCTCTTTTAACAATCGCTATTATTGAAAGTGCGCGTAAAGCTCTCACGTATGAACTAATGAAAGTGATTCGTATTTAAGTACTAAGGTGCTACTTTTGATAACGTGCAAACAACATCACTGTTCGCGTAATTAAAAGGAAGTCTCGTTTGACTAGGGTCGAAGTAACGCGTACAGATTTGACGATGTTTTTTTGTTATCTGCAAACCGATTATAGAACGGCCATACCGTACAAGGCCTATTTCGATTTATTCGGCGTAATTAAACTGTTCCTGTCAACTAATTAATGTAACGACTAACGAAGTGTTGGATTCATCAGAAGAAAACATCAGCACTACTGTAAGTAAGTTGATTATTTACTTCGAAGAATTATTATTTATTGGTTTGGTGCGCATTTAAGAATAGGCCAAATTAAGAAAGGACGTCCGTGCGTCTCTTTTTTTGTTTGTTAGTTTGTAGCATAGTTCAAATTGTTTTACGAACTTTGTGAACCTGTAATAATATATTGACGTAACGAGAATTGTAAGAAGCATATTTCATACGACAGTGAAGAGTTGTAAACGAACCGCGTAGCGGCAAATGAACAATCACAAAAGTACGTATTGCTTTACAATTCGAGTAGTGTACTATACTTTATTTATGACCACCACAATAGTGTTGACTAAAGTAATCCGTTTAAAAAATATTATTGAAATATATTAAGTAATACCTACCTAGGTGCTTTAATTGCCACAGTAACAGTTACTGAAAATCAGCAAAGGGTTCGACACATTATTATTTGATAGAACAATCCACTGTTACTAGCAATAGAAATGGTACTACTGTTTTCGATTATTGCAGAAACAATTTTCTTCGAAGTGTTTATTTGCCTGTGCATACAGCCATTTAGACCCTTTGACATAGTCTACTCGGTCACCTGACGGCTGCATTCCACCACGTCTTTTCAATGCTAACAAATCATCACCAGCACCTGTAACAATGATGGGATGCAATTTTTGAAACAATGTCCTGTCTGTGGTCCTGTAAACTGTGTTGTGTAAGGTAATCCTAGATTAAGAAATTTTCGCTGGTGCATTGATTTATAATTTTAAAAAAATTCCAACTTTTGACTTGTGCTTCCTTTCTTAAAAATATATAAAACGTTAAGATTCCTCTTTAACCGTCTCTTGAAACTGTTCTGTTTACGATTCACAATTTTTGAAAAACTTTTAGTAATAAAGTTCTTTAGTTAGTATTTCACGAGAAACGTGGAAACTATTTAAGAAAGTCAGATACGCTTGAGACATTATAAACATTTAATAAGATGTTTCTAACAAGAAGTGAATACGATAGAGGCGTGAATACGTTTTCACCAGAGGGTCGCTTATTCCAAGTAGAATATGCCATTGAGGCAATTAAACTAGGTTCGACTGCTATTGGTATTTGTACTAGTGAAGGTGTCGTTTTAGCAGTTGAGAAGCGTGTTACGTCTCCTCTTATGGAACCAACGACTATCGAAAAAATTGTCGAAGTGGATAAACATATTGGTTGTGTAGTATCGGGACTTATGGCTGATTCACGAACAATGGTAGACAGGGCTCGTGTAGAATGTCAAAATCACTGGTTTGTTTATAATGAAAGAATGAGTGTTGAATCTTGTGCACAAGCTGTTTCGAATTTAGCGATTCAATTTGGTGATTCTGATGATGATGGTGCCGCAATGTCTCGGCCTTTTGGTGTTGCTATTTTGTTTGCTGGTATTGACGAAAAGGGTCCTCAACTTTATCATATGGATCCCTCAGGTACTTTTGTGGAGTTTGATGCAAAAGCTATTGGATCAGGTTCAGAAGGTGCACAACAAAGTCTTCAAGAAATGTACCATCGCAGCATTACTTTATCCGAAGCTATTACAGCAGCTCTTACAATATTGAAACAAGTAATGGAGGAGAAACTTAGTTCAACTAATGTAGAAGTTATGACAATGACACCTAAAGATCTCTTTCATATGTTTTCCAAAGAGCAGGTAGAGGAGGCACTGAAGTTGGTTGCACCTTTAGAACAATCCAGAGGAGATGCAGTTGCTCGTTCTGAATCTGACCATCGCGTTATACCAACGAAAAGTGATGAGTAACAGTTGAATTGATTATGCAATTATTATTTTCTAAACATTGATTTCTTTATAATTAATTAATAAAACACGTTTTTTTTTTTTTTTTTAATTCGTAAGGTAAAGTCAACATAGGAAGACATCAAACAGTGCAAAAAAGACAGCTTCAGAGTGTAAAGTCCATATCAAAAATGTTCAGTGATGTTACTTCTTGTTTGTGTCAGAAAATATAATTTTATATGTAACATTTTTGAAACAGTTACCACGCAAAAGAATAATTTAAAATCAGTTTATTGTCGTTGTGAGAAAATATAGTAAACAACATTTGGCGATTTTAACCCTTTCAGCCCTGACTTTTTTATATTTGCTTTAAAATTAAACTATATTTGTTTTAGGGAATAGATGTGTATAGACATTACAAAATAATTTTTTGTAATTTTTGGTACACCCGTAAGCACGCCAGGAGGCTGTGGCATTTGCCACCACTAGGTCCAGGAAGGTAAAGAAAACAAAAATAATGTATCCAAAAATACCTTATTTTACGTGGTACTGCTTGAAGCAGTTATTTTTCTTATTATAACATAAAAACATTGCACTTTTCACACTTGGTGCGAGATCTTCCGGTACAGCTTTCTAATTTACATCTCTGTTCATGACCATCAATAAGGTTTGGCCAATGGCCAAGATTATCAAACCTTACATCAGGGACGGGTGCACACTGCTTCTGTTTTTGGAAGCTGAAGGAGCTACGGCTGGAGATGCTGAACGAGAGCGGGGTCTTCCTACCTTAGATGTTCTTACCAATGCCTTCGAGAAAGCTAAAGCTTCGGCCACATCGAACGTAAATTCCAGCAAATCTTTTTGCTTTGTAATATCTGCCTTCCTGGCATCTCGACGATATTCCAGCCAGGAGTTGCACACAGCAACATTGAAATAATGAAAATTACGCGGAGGGTCCATTTTTTGGACCTAATAAATGTTCGATAAAGAGCCACTAAAAATCGCTCTTGTCGACTCCCCCATGCTTTTATTATATAATTGAATAACCGCAGGCCTTTCAATAGATATGTGTGTTCTCTGTTTCTTGTCCCATCGCCTTACTTGGTCTACAGGATCTATACCTGCAAAATTTGATGCCATATTGACGGCTTTGTTGTCGAACCATCTCACGGCTACGATGTCCCCTTCTTTGGTTACTCTGGATTCGGATGTTCCTCTGCCCATTTTTTTTAGTTCTTTGTCAGTTTTAAAATTACATTTTCCTAGACGATTAGATCTTACTGTACCAGCCGCTAAAATTCCTTTATTTGACAATTCGTGTAGAACTTCAACCGAATTGAAAAAATTATCAAAATAGAGTTTATATCCATGATTTCCTGGTAATCGTTCAGCAAGATGCAAAACTAACTGAGTCGTAACTGAGAATTGGTGTTGCTCAGGTAAGGTCGTACTACCCTGATAAACAATTGATCGATATATGATACCAGATTCGCCACATAAGTTGTAAACCTTGACACCCCAGGGATTGGGCTTACCCCTGATGTATTGCTTTATCGCTAACTGCCCTTTGAAGGGTATAATAGTCTCATCAAGGCAACAATTTTCTTCTGTTTGTAATTCTTCACACCTTTTCTCGAAACTATTTATTATAGGTCTCACCTTCCATAATTTATCTTTTTCATCCCTATCTTTGTTTACATCCGTAATGTGTAAGTTATTTCGAAGAGATTCAAATCTATTTCTGCTAAGTCCAATGTCGCGGACTAAATTGAATTGGGTTTGTGGTGCCCAATAAAGACGTAATCGAGGATAATTTATAATTCCCATAATGATATGAAGTGCCACAAGTCTCCTCATTTCATTTTCGGTTGTGTTTACAGATTTTCCAGAGCTAAAAACCGAATATATGTTTGTATATTCAGCTAATTGGGTGAATATGTTCAATGGAAAATAACGTATGAAATACTCGAATGGAGAATCCGAATCTGAAGCGCTGCTGGTGTTATCATCTTCTGGAGTGAAAGTCGTATCAGGTGGTATAAATCTTCTTTTGTCCAAGATATTGTATTTTTCCTGGTTTTGCGTTTAGACGTACTGGCAGTAGGGGCAACTGGTTCTTCATCTGACGATGAATTTGCATCGTCATCGTCATACTCCTCTTCCTCAAAATCTTCATTTAGATCTTCTTCGTCGCCGGAATTGTCCTCAACTTCTGATTCAGTGTCCCTCAGAGCCGATAATGCTCGGTCTGCATTTTCTAATGAAATTTGAACTCGGTTTCGTCCATAAAACCGAATCGCTGGTATTTCACTTTCTGTACAGAGAAAAAAATCATATACATACATATTTTACAAACTTTGAATATTTGGCACCGTGTACACCTGATGGTGGCAATTGCGTACGTATTTTTACACCACACTGTAAATTATCGGTGTGGTGTAAAATAAGAAAAAATGTACTGTACACAATCCTCATTATTTACACAACTTATGGCAATAATTGATAAAACGTTTTGTACTATTATTGTTGAAATATAAATAAATAAAGTGGCACTTACCGGGCAATTTGTTTTCCATGTTTCGACACGAAGTTTGAAGATAATATTAGCTACAAGAAAACATCTTTTTTATCGATAATTTTTGCATTGTAGGAATCTATACAAATGGTTAGTGCCATCTATACGACAATAGCGCGTAATATAGCTTCTGGTGGGAGTTTAAAAAATCGGAAATATGGTTGGTGGCAAACGCCACCTCCAGGGCCGAAAGGGTTAATTTGAATTTTTTTTATTTACAAAGGCAGTTAAGGTATTTTCACATCGTCTTATACTTTCTTGTCAATAAATTACAGTTTAATAATAAACAGTCAAATCGTAGAAAACAACATTTACTTGAATTATGAGTTTGTCACATATGCTGTCCATTATGCGTTCCTTATTTATGTATTCGTGTTCAACTTTGACAAACTTTCAAAGTCTAGGTAGTTCCGCAAGATCATTAAAGTTGAACGTAGTATTTCACGTTGGCACCTTCTTAAGAATATGAGCTTAAGCATGTATGTATCTGTTTCATCTAGAATTTACATAACATTATGGATTAGAGTATAGAGTTTATAATCTTGAGAACCAACCTGTAATATATAGTCATCCTGATATTTAATTACTAATCGAACGCATTTGTAAACAACGCAAGAGACACAATTCATGTCGTTCCATTATTATCTTACAAAGGTGTTTTTTCCACCTGCATAAAATACAAAATATGTAATATATTACTGGAAATTAACTTTTGAACTTACGTATCCTATTTTAAAAGAAAACTTCTAAATGATATTTTATTTCCCGCATTTTTAATATTTTTGTCATTTTTAATAACCACCAAATATTGAAGAGAAAGTTTAAGTGTTGAGGTTGCATTTGCGAATGTATTTCTGTCCACAATTAATGACTCGACCTTGATTCTCAATACGAATTACTGTGCTTTTCGATGCTTCAGTTGCTTGCACAATTGCGCCCAAAAGGTTACCTTTAAGAATGCAATTAAAATAACCAAATAAAATGTTGTTATCCAATTACTGTATTACTTGATTTGGTATTTTTGTAGAATAACCAATAAACAAATTTGGTACCTACGCCGCAAAAACAAAGAGGTTATAAGTAACTTTACTAACCCAACTTTAGAGCGGACGCGCACAGTAGTAATATCTGTACAATTTTCAAATCGTTACTGCATCTTTTCCTAGTTTAAAAATGCGTTTTTCAATTCCTATTCTAGAATACTAACATTTTGGATTAATTTTGAATTACAGAATAATTTGATTCCAAAACATCGTGCGAGAATATTCTTTAGACTTTAAAACTAAGGAGATGGTTTCCATCGAAAATGCATTGTCTTTACCTTACGGAATAGAGGAGGATTCGTACGTATTTTTTCTTTTAGTTTATTAACATATTAATGCATAAATTAAACATGTATCACCGAATTATTTTTTATAAAAATTCCAGTTTTTTGTTAGATATATGTTTATTTTAGTTATTTTATTTAAAGAAATACACTGACGTACAAGGTTTTGTACAGATTTCAAATAAATTGATTCTTTTCTAAGCCTAATGTGGTTTACAATTTGTTGATGAAGATTTCTATCAGTGATTTGGTTCTTTCAGTATTTTGTGTAAATTCTTCCTCCGAAACTGTTACTCCAGCTTACTTTAGTGCGCTTTCAAAAAAAATAAAGTTATTGACTTTAATTGAAAGCTTATTCTATCGTGCGAGTAACCATCAACATAAAGCAGCATCAGATGCCACACCATGAACGTTTGAATTTTTCTAGGGTACAATGCTTCCGGTGAAACCAATTAAATGATTTACTACCTTACTTATCGCATCAATTCTGGAAACAGAATAAAACTCAATAATAGGCAATAACTTTTTAATTATACACTTACCGAAAAGTGCCAACATTGACTTTGTACACAAGTAAATTTATTTAATAAACGTTCGAAATCATTTGTGTAAATTGATTAACATTTTTTATTGATCCATACTTCCTATGTCGTACAAAAAGTATAAATTGCAACACGCATGGAACCACTCGTGCGGAATATGCCGTATTCCAAACTTGTTACAGAATATACTATTCTACCTGGTATAATGCTGGTATCTGAAAGTTTTGACTTTGATCGCACTTCTAGTTATTTAGTTAAAAAAGTAAAATTCCTAACTGTGGGATTTGTTTACCATAACCCACAGCGTGCGTTTTGATGACATACTTACCCTACTAGTTACGCTTTTTCTATAGTGGTCAGAAGAAGAAGTTTTACTAATTTTTCGGATGTGTCAAAAAAAGATATACGTTAATTTTTAATTTAACATAATAGAACTTTTCCGTGAAACACACGGTATGCCTATGCCACTTTGTTAGGCTGCTGGCACACTGATAAATCAAAAACGTAATACAAACCGTTTTTAATAATTTTGTTAGAAACGGTTGTTCCTAGGTGATTTGTACTATTGAACACATATCGGTACGACAAAAAACAAAAACATGTTTAATTACCTTAAAACTGTTTTAAACAAATTATTTTGGATATAATATGTTTGAGTTTGACAAGTGTGTTCTGATAAAATACAAAGCGATTAGATATCCAGTAAAACGTTTTCAATGAGATGAACAAAAACGTTTTCGTTGCGAAAGTGTGTTTATTTAAAATGTATTAGCACGAAACGTTTTGGTGCAAATCATTTGTTAGACGTGCAAATACCGACACTTCTGGTATTCGAAAACAAAGTGGTATATATATTGTTGTATGACTTTGGCTGCCGATTGTATTCTACTATTTTATTATTATCAAACATGGAAATCAACTGTGAGAAAATTATGTGTTAGGTCATTGCAAGACCTACCCTACATAAAAAAACAATATCACAATCGTGGTTTAACTGATAAATTGTGGTTGCCAAGGATACACCCAATAATTTGTTGCAGATTTTCCAGACATTAAAATTAAAAAAAAACACACACTGACAAAGTACAGGGTTATTCACTATAAATTACCCACCCTTTATTATTGTTATTATTGCTTGTAGCAAAAAAGTTGTGCATGGAAGTTGTGTGGTACTAACTGAATTTTCTTAAAATGCTATCAATAATTCAGTTACTCGCCGTTTACAGGGCAAAACAAAAATATGATGTATTTTTAAATGTTACAGCCTGTATATTATTACATGTTTGAAGAGATTTTTTCTGATTTCAAAAACATATATGTTGTCTTTATCTTGAGCCGTTATTGAGTTATTAATCATAGAATAACACAGTTACTTAACTGCGGATTTTTAACATTGTCAAGTATGTCATGTAAATAACAAATGTTGTGTTTGATAATTGACATTTCAATCACCAAAATGGTTTACAACGAAGCAAAACTTTGTTATATTCAAAATAATAAAACGTAGGTAATTTATAGTGAATAACCCTGTACATGTAGTTATAGAAAACGTTTTGTTATTCATTGTGTTTTCAGTGTGTGTAGAATATAGAGAAAAACGTTTTTGTTCAAATCAAAAAGTTTTACTATATGTTTGATTATTAGTTTGCTTGCGGTCAGTCAAGAAAAAACGTTTTCCACCACAACGCTTTGATTTATCAGTGTGCCGGAAGCCTTAGCTTTATCAACTTATATGATTATCAGAGCTGTATTCGTCAGATTATATCATAAATCAACTGACAGAACCTTGGAATGTTATATCTTCCATATATGTAATGTGTATCCATCGTATCTTACTCAAAATTACTATTAATCAGAGGCATTATGAATGATATAACCTTTGAAATTTAACATTTCATAAGTCGGAGGTAAAATGTAATACAAAATTCAACAAAGACACTAATTAAAAAAAATCTGCATACAACGGGCGCGACGTTCTAATTACACAAACGTGCCTAACAGAAAATACATTGTGTTTCTTATTTGCCAAATCAAAATTTAATTTGAATTAAAAATTCATTACAGTTAGCAAGACTATTAAAAAGCTAAACTTGTAATTTAATTTTCCAATAGTAGTCAGTAAAGTTAACAGATATAATTAAGAAAATAGAGCTGCGTTGTATCTCTAAGAAAAACAATTATGTCTTTATTTTCTATAGTAAAAAAAACATTTCTTTACCTAGTAATGGTTTTCATAAGAAAGTAAATAAATATACTTTACGTACTGGTGTTGTGCAATGATAGATACTCCAAAAGGTTGCATCAGGTCAAAGTGTCTGCGTACTTTGACTTGAAATAAAGCACAGCTTATACTATGTACCACAAAATTTCTAGTTAAAAACAGGGAATCAGTTTAAGAGCACACTGTCAAAGCAATCAGAATTTAAAAAGCAATAGATGGAAACCTAGTTTAACTTGTGAAAGCGGAAAATACATTTTCAGAATTTATTTAAAACATGATACAAATGTAAACACTAAATAAAATGCTTGAAATAAATAAAATATTTACACTTAAAGACGTAGGTACCTTCGAATTGAAAAGTTTCGCCCGCGACAGGTTTACGCACTTATTGGAAAACATGTAAACTAATAACGTGAACATAACCCATATTCATCAGAACTGCTATTTCTCTTTTAAAATACCGTATTTTAAAGGAAATTTGATTTGTATCCAAGATCCTTCTCACATTTATAATTACAAGAATTCTTTTATATTCACGCGGTTTTTGATAAATGTACCCCATATTTTTTATAATTAAAATTAATAAAATATTGTGTTTTATCCTCGGTGTGCAGCGCTAATCGTAATAATATTTTTTTAAAGACGTACAAACTATTTCTATCAAAATTTCACTTTATTTAGTCGCTCCCTTCTTTTAATTGTTTTAACTGTTTTCGATCGAAGATACCGTATCGTTTTTAGGGAAGGTTAGAGTGCTATCAAGTCTCTATAACATACATGTTGTGCAAAACATAAATTGAAAATGACGAATGTTCAAATAAAATACTTGGGATTTTATTCTCAAATGTCTTAGTCGACATTTGTCGAATAGTAATGTCGTATGAACTTCCAATAATGTATTCTCAAATATACTCGGTTAAGTCTAAGAAGTACAAAAAGCAACAAGAGTTTACATCGTGTTAAAAGGAGCAATAAACGTTAATTTTTCAATTATTTTAGTAATTTAAATCTAACAAATTGTGTTCAAGCAACTGCCATAATAATAGATAACATTTAAACTTTTGATTGATTGTGTAGATGTGAGTGAACCATTTGTGCATGCAAGAAGCTGATAACGATTTCTATTGTGTGAGTACATTTTTGATATACATCGTTAGTCTGGTACATAAGTGATATTTATTCCGGGAATCGTGTTTATAATTTATAATTTTAATTATAATTTTTCACTAATATAATGTCTTCTTATAAAAACTTAAATAAGGTTGACATAGGACGTTCTATTATTTCAATAGATGATTTACATGACAAGCTCTTTGAAAGAGAAGACGAAATATGCGCGTTAAAGTTGATAATTACGGAAAGAGATAATGAAATTACGCTGTTATTGAAATCAATTGATAGATTAAAAGGCGTTTGGATGATAACTTGAACGATAGCGTCTCGATGGAACAATCGCTACAAGAAGAAAACACTAAATTGATTGGATTAGTATATAATCTAAAAATGGAAAATAAAAATTTACACAGAGATACGGTAGTACTGAATGACAAACTTAGTAACTTTAAATTAACGGTGAGTCCCCCAGAAGAGAGGTGTTTCGGCACACAAACGGACAGCGATACGTTGGTTATGAATTCATCTAGTCAAACTTATAAACGTTCTACAGATGTAGATGCGTGCACTCAAACTTTAATTTCTTCCAAAAAATCTGGGAAAGGGAATCCAACGGCAAAAGGCTGGTACCGGAATTTCAACTCAAATGTTGAAGGTAAAGCCACTACTGCTTGTAATAATAAATCGCTCTTCGAAGAATTCCAAGAAATTAATTACAAGCCTCAGCAATCAACATATGGATGTCAACCGTCTAATATCTTAGAACCTATTCATACACTACCTTCACCATCTCCCCTGTGTAGCAGTACTCATAGAAACAATGTAACCGTCGAAAATAATAAAAAATATAACATAGTGATGTTCAGTGATGAGATTGGAAAAGACATGGGAAAATTGTTAAACGCGAGTTTAGACCAGTCAATTTTGAACTATTGTATGCCTAACAGTACTTTCCATGGCATTCTCGAGAATGTTAGAAATTACAATTTTTGTAGTCCCAGCATAGTCATTGTATTAATTAGTCACTATAAAAATGTAAACAAAGAACAAGTGCTTAAAAGTTTTGAAAAACTCACCCTAATCAATGTAAAACAAATTATATTATTTACTTTTCCATATAGCATAAAGATGTCACAAGCTGAAAACAATTCATTATATAAGTTAAATCTGTCCTTGTATATGATGTGCCAATATAATGCTAAATTTCATTTGATTGACGTAAATCGATTTGTCAACAGTAAGTATGCTGACAAAAGTTGCGATTCTAAATTTTCAAAATATTTTAAAAGACAATTAGTGTTTTCACTATCTTACTATATAAATAGTTGTAACCTAGACAATGAATTGGTTGATCGAACTGACTTGACTACAGAAAATGTTATTTTTAATACACGGATTTTGGAAAGTGTGCCAAAAATTATTTACCAACCTGCCCCTTCCGGGCAAAGTTGTAGTTTGAATCGTAGTTTTAATAGTAGTTCTAAGACTTTGGAATCTATTCCACAAAATTTTTTTTAGTTAAGCCTACAACAGAGAAACTCTCTAGCTTGAATATTTTACCAAATAAAAAAACTTTTAGATTAAATCAAAATAAAATAAATGTACAATCTCTTACCCTAGTTCACCAAAATATACAAGGTATACTAGGGAAAGATTTAGAAATAGAGTTGTTTTTAGATAGTCATAATATAGATGTTCTCTGTATTACAGAACATTGGTTAAAACCACACCAGCTCATGCTAAATTTCTATAATCATCTTGTTGGTAGTTTCTTTAGTAGGGAAGGTGCCAAACGTGGTGGGTCTTTAATACTTGTTAATAAAGAACTAAAATATAAAGAACGTAGAGACATTGTAAGCCTCTCAGTTGAACGACTTGTTGAAATAGCTTGTGTGGAACTAGAGCATTTTATTATTATTAGTGTATACAGACCACCATCAACAGACTATAATAATTTTGAAAATAAGATGGAAGAAGTCCTATCTATAACATGTAAAAAAAATAAAAACGTACTTGTCTGCGGCGACTTTAATGTAGATTTGTTGTTACAATCTTCCTCCTTATGCATAAAATTAATTAGTTTATTTCAGTCATTTAATTGTAAAAATATATTTTTGGAGCCTACTAGAATAGCTGCAAATTCCGCAACTTGTTTAGATAATTTATTTACTAATTGTTTTGAATTAATTGATAAAAAGTATGTCATAAACAAACTTTCTTCTGACCATTGCGGCCAATTAGTTGAAATTAAATTGCCTTACAAAAACACACAGAAGAAAAAAATCACGATAATACCAAAAACTTCAGGACGTTTGAAAAAATTTCGCAAAATTTTAATTTTAAAACTTCCTTTGCTAGTAGAACATAACGACCCTAATATTCAATACGAAAATTTTTTTAAAGTTTTTAATGAAGAGTATGATTCAATATTTAAATCAAAAACAATAATTGCTAACAAAAATACATGTTTTAGTAAATGGGCCACTGTAGGCATCCATACAAGTAGAAAGCATCTATATGAATTATATAATGAGAGAACACTAAATCAAAGCGAAGAATTTAAGGAATATGTCAGAAATTACTCCAAACAATTTAAATTAGTTTGTAAATTAGCAAAATCACATTATTTAAATGAAAAAATTAAGAAAAGTACTAATAAAATTAAAACAACATGGAGTATCATCAATTCTGAGACAGGTAGAAATAAAATTCGTGTAAACGAATATTCTCTAAACATCGATGGTAAAACAATTAAATCAGACTCTGAGATTGCATCAGTATTTGGAAATTTTTTGCTAATACTCCGATTGAGCTGACTAAATCTCTAAATTCCTCTCCGCTATTAGCTGAGTCAATTTTAAAAGAAAATGTACTAGAATACTCTAGATTTCTCTCATTTAAATCTATAAGTCCAATTGATATAATCACAGTATATAATTCGTTAAAAATGAAAAATACAGTTGACCTGTGGGGTCATTCTATTAGTCTTATTAAAACTATAATTGCTGTAATTGCCCCTCAACTAGCATTAATATTTAATAAATGTATTACTTGCGGTATATTTCCTGATTTAATGAAATTTGGCAAAATTTCACCAATATTTAAATCAGGTAGTACTTCTGACCCTCTAATTTTCGACCTATTTCTGTGCTACCAGTGTTCAGCAAAATTTTCGAAAAAATTATATTAAACCAAATGATGACTCACTTCAGTTCATTATTAAATTCTAAGCAATTTGGCTTTACAAGGGGACGTTCAACAAGCGATGCTGGTATTAAGCTTGTTCAACACATCTTTGAATCTTGGGAAAACTCCATGGATGCCTTGGGTGTATTTTGTGACTTATCTAAGGCATTTGATTGCGTTCAACATGACACTCTAATTATGAAACTAAAACACTATGGCGTTAGGTATACGGCATTAGATCTCATTGTTTCTTACCTGAATAATAGAATTCAAACAATTGATATAAATGGGACGCGTTCCACAGGATCAATAATAAAAATGGGAGTTCCTCAGGGATCAATTCTTGGTCCGTTCTTATTTCTCATTTATATAAACGACTTACCACATTTCGTGAAAGATGATCATGAAATAATTCTTTTTGCGGACGATACATCACTTTTGTTTAAAATAAAAAGACACGAAACGGTTTTAGATAACGTAAATGATGCTTTATCTCGAGTTGTACACTGGTTCTGTGTCAATAATTTACTGTTAAATTGTAAAAAACTAAATGTGTTAAATTCATAACACCTAATGTTAAAAATGTAAAACCTAGAGTACATATAAATGAGGAAGAATTGAATCTTGTAGACACCGCAGTATTCTTAGGCTTAACTTTAGATGCAAAACTTCAATGGAGACCACATATAACTGAATTATCAAACAGACTTAGTTCTGCAGCATTTGCTGTAAAAAGATTCGAGATATTGCAGACGAGGATACGGCGCGGTTAGTTTACTTTAGCTACTTCCATAGCATCATGTCTTACGGCATTGTACTCTGGGGACATGCAGCTGATGTACAAATAGTGTTTGCGTTGCAGAAGAGAGCTGTTCGAGCAATCTACAAATTGCCTAGTAGATACTCCTTAAGGGAAAAATTTAAACAAATTAATATATTAACACTACCATCTCAATATATATTCAATAATTTAATATTTGTACATAAAAATATCGAGCAATTTAAAAAGAATGGCGAGACTCACAACATTAACACTAGAAATAGAAATAAACTTGCTCTGGTCCACACAAGACTGTCAATAATTAATAAATCATTCAAATGTCGATGTATATGTTTTTATAATAAAATCCCAGTAGAAATACAAAATTTGTCTGTAAAAAAATTTAAAATTTTTATAAAACAAAAACTTGTAAAAAAGGCCTATTATACAACTATAGACTATTTAAATGATAAAGATGCATGGAATTAAGCTATTGTAAATAATATCACCTTGTAATTGCAATTTGTAGTAGTAGTAGACGTCAAAAAGTGATAAACATGTATCCCATTTTTGAGAAATATAATTATTATTATTATTATTATTATTATTATTATAAACGTCTGACTACGCGCATATAAAAACTAAAAAGAAGAGACTTATTAATTTATTAACTGAACTGGGTTTAAATTAATAAAAATAATTAATTTTATAAATTTTTTTAAAAAAAAAAAAAAAAAAAAAAAAAAAAAATAAAAAAAAAAATTAATAAAAAAAAAAAAAAAAATTTATTAATTTTTTTAATTAAAAAAAAATAAAAAATATTTAAAATAATTTTATTTTTAAAATTTTTTTTTTAAAAAAAAAATTATAAATAAAATAAAAAAATTATTTTTTTTTTTTTTTTAAATATTTTTAAAATTAAAAATTTTAAAAAAAAAATAATAAAAAAAAACTCTAAAAAATTTTTTTTTATTTGTACATCTCGTCCACCTTGCATGAAACTCCGACACATTCAACTTAAATCGATTTAATATAGTATAAATAGAATTCTGTGGAATCTCAGTACGACAAAATTTAAAAAAAAATGTGGGGTTATGTTCGTTAGGGAATGTAACCACAGAAAAATAAACTATACAGAAACTCCACTCGCAGATTTTTTTGTCATTTTATCAAACTCGCGCATCCCGCGATGGCCGATATAACTTCTTTGTTTATTAGTTATTCTACAATACAGTTTTTTATTCATTGCCTGTATTAAATTTATAAGAACGTTACTTGAATTATTATGTACGCAAGTACATCTACTAACCCTCAAGCAAGCAAACGCCATGTGTTATTTGGAAGTACTTTGAAGATTGTGTAAAACAATTACAACATCTTTAAAAGTACGAATATACGTAATAGAGTAATTAGATAACATTTTATTTGGTTATATTTAATTGCATTCTTATAGGTAACAACATTGTCATTAATTGAACAAAAGCAACCCTCAACACCTAAACTTTCTTCTCAATCTCTGATAGTCATTAAAGGTGAGAAAACCATTGGATACTTTTGGAAAGAAACATCTTACTTAATATAACAATGGAACAACATGAAATGTGTATTTTACTTTGTTCGTATATGGTTCGATCACTAATTATTAAAAATCAAGACAATTAATTATATAATACTGGTTGATTCTCAATATTATACTTATGTATCTAGATGAAACGTATGTACCTACATGCATGGTTCACCCCATATTTGTAAAGAAGGTGGCAATGAGGTATACTATTTTGAACTGATATTGCGGAACTAGTTAGAATTTGAAAGTATTTGTGAGAACGAACGGAAAGAAGTTTGTCGAAGAGGATTACATAAATTAGGAACGTAATAGACAACTTGTTTTATCCTTATCCTTATTTTTTGTATTAACCATAAATCGTACAATGTCGGTTACGAACAATCTTGATATATATTTTCGAAAAACAAGGACATCGACATGTTACCGCAAATGCAACACATTAATTGTCGTCTAACAAGATTTTATAGTGAAGTATTGGTCACTTCAACTGATAGTATTAGTAGTTTAAATAATAAGCAAATGGTGAAGATGAACTTATGGCACTATAAATTGCATCAATAACAGCTAATCACCGATGTAAACTTATAGGAGTTGCGGTCATAATCTGGGTGCAGTACCGCATGGAAAATTGGCGCTAGAAGTCTGTGTCTTAGTCGAAGCAACGTTAAATAACTTTAAATATCCTTTTTTTGTTAACTGTAAGTACATACATGTGTTGTAAGTTTGTTCGAAGTGCTTTGTAACTTTAACGTAGATTGTAATTGTTTGTAATATAGCCACCGTAGAATTTAATTTGCTTAATAAAGATATTTGTGTGTTGTATATTTTTTGTTTAATATTCGTTTAGTTTTCTTTTAGAAACGCTGCACAACTTTGTAACAAAATCATAATTCGAATGGTAAGTTATTAATGATATGACGTTTTCTTCTGATTTAGAAGTTTAATTTGACATTTCCTTTATATGCAATTTATGGACAACAAAGTATAAGACATGTGAATTCGTCCGACCAAAACTCGTTTCTGCGCATTGTGTACTTCTTAGACTTAACCGAGTCTACCACTGGACATGTAAAGTCGCTTACGACAATTTATCCGTAGTAGAAGTTTTAAAATGATTTAATGTTTGCTCACAATATAGTTTACGTTGGCGTTTAAAAATTGGTTTCATAAGTTCTTTGGATTATCTAGGGTATTGGTAAATTTATAGTAGTACACAGTCTGTATTATTAATAATATTTTATTAGACATAGTGATTAAATTTACTTTATTTTAGTATCAGTACTTATATTTTACTACGGGAAAAAGGTTTTTGATCAAATATAATTAAGATGATTACTAAGACAATCTTATTTTTAAGCATCATGGGTTATGTAAATTGCATGTGGAAGAATATAACGTCAGTAAAGCATGGTTTTCCAAATCCAAAAAAAACATGACCCCACTTTAGGAGTTTTAAGAGAAAAAATATGGATCGTAATGAAGCTTACCGCCTCCATTTCAAATCGAACATATTTGTTGTTGTACATATTTTGTAGATTGACTCATTTATTTAGTAATCATATGTACAAATTTACTTCCACTTTATTTCTATACAACTATTTTAACTTGGAAAATTACTACATTTCTCATCGTTTGTTACTATTAATGTTTTTTAGGTAATATGTTAATAACTATATAATCCTCTCACAGTGTTTTTTTAATTAAATCTACTCCTCTCGATTGGCTTTCTGTTCTTTGTAATATTACTCCATCGAAGATTCGACAAAAAGCTGCGTTCAAACGAGAATGGGATAAATGCCAACTTAACAAAAAGTTGCCAATTTGGAATGACATTGACAACCCTCCTGCTAAAAGACTTAAATCTCGAAGTCCTATATGATTGCAGAGCAGATTGCAAGTACGGCTTTTCTGAAGTTGAAGAGTGGAAAAAATTATGGTCTGGAGTTGATGTTTTCAATAAACATCTCATTGATGATCCAACAATAGAAGTCCCGGGCTTTGATCAAAAAGAAATATTTGGTCAAAAGTAAATCGCATAAGAACAGGCCATTCAAAATGCAACTCTATGTTGTTCAAATGGGGTGCGATTTCTAATCCACATTTGTGACTGTGGAAACGAACCAGATACCGTTACACGTATTGCAGAGGATTGTCAATTAACGAAGTTTAAAGGAGGGTTTTCAAACATTCATAATTTAACGGATGAAGCTATATTATGGCTTACGAATCTGAAGGACAGCAATATTTTGTATTCTTGTCTTGATTATCTGTTTTTCCATTATTTTGTTTTGCTATTTCTTTAACCTACTATTTTTTGTCATTGTCATGACTGGCGCTTGGACCGGTCCATTATATGTCGTCATGCAATGGCTGTGCTGTTATATTTTATGTTCTTATTTACCTTCTATAATGTTTACACACTTAATTAATATTATTACATGTGAACACTAGGGTGGGTAAGGGTTGGCATGTTTAGGTTTTAGTGGTTTTTCTAAAACTTGAAGTAAATGCTTTGCCAAGACGAACCAATCCACTATTGTACACGGTTTCGTCACCACACTATACAGGTTTATACTGATCTTCTGGGGCACCATACATAACACTTACATCACAATACAATATTTGTGTAATGTACCATACGAATAAATAAATAAATAAACAGTGTTTTTAAGCAATGAGGATTTAAAAACTGTTCCCATAAAATCAAAACTTCTATTAAAAGTGAGGAACTTTGAAAAAATAAAACATAAATAAAGTGTGTAATAAATATTTTCAATGTTAGATAGCGCTAAAAGAACTAAGTAGATACTAAGTAGATACCCTTTTTGTATTTTACTTTTGCTGTCAAAATAGAGACAGAGCTTCATTTAATTGAAAATTTCAAAGTACGATAGCAGACCATCTGTAAATACTGTTTAATTTGTGTCGTGTACGATCAACAATGTCGAGTGCTCGAAGAGTATTCTACCGTATCTCTACTAAAAATGTCGAAAAATTGTCGTATGCTACATTTGAGAATTATAATGTTCAAATAAACTTCTTGTCAGGAAAGAAGATCCCTGCGTCATAAGCATGTGCATGTAAATTAATGTTAAAAACTTCTGAGTCAATTTGAGCATTTACTATTTAGTTACTGGTTAAAATTAGAAAGTAACTAAAACAGTGTTGGCAAGATATGTGGTTGTATGTAACCTTAAAATGTAACAAGTGACAGCGATTAATAACCAAAAATACAGAATGAAGCAAGATTGACAGCGACCGACATTTGACAGAACGTCAACTTAAATGAAATTGTCAATGAAAGTCAATTGAGTAACTTTATTCATAACGCATATAGTACTTCTTCTCTCTGTATTTTACACATATGTATGTCTCGTTCATACAATGATCGATACGTTATTTCGTACATCAAAAAATAATGGCCCAAGTATCTTTTTTGGTGGCACCATTTTTATTAGTCGACATTTACGTAGATTGGTACACGATATTAACAGATGACATTTGAGAATAGGACCCTATTATTATACGTAAATTTTTAATTATAAAAATAAACATTTAGTTTCTAAATCCACTTGATATACCTATCATTAGTAGTTTCATACTTCCTCTTAGAATAAACTGCTTGTTATGTTGTAAACAAAATTTAAAAAATAATAAAATATAAGAATTGAGGCTTTAACGACCGGAGTCAGTGTTGAAACAAAAACGTCTTCCGGGATTGTTTTGTTTATTTCAAATTTCTCTCACTGATAAGGCACCTTTTCGACATGGTCCAATCCCGGAAGACGCTTTTGTTTCAAAAAGAGAATAACTAAAAGAAAAACCTTAAGTGACGTCTATTCAACAATGCGACTAATAACGTTGCTATTATAGAAAACAACCTCACAAAAATAACTTTTAATAACTAAAACCAGAAGAAAAACATTGAATCGCATTTTTACTATTTTCAATTTTCATTAATTTACTAAACCAATCTATGTTTTTTATTTTCAACAACTCATATACATCTCTCAATTTTATGGAGTTAACACACATTGTTATTCTATTCAAACAATACAATACAAATATAGCAGCCACAAAGAAATTCAATAATTAAATACTTGAAAATAATCTAATGTCGAATTTTATATTAAATATCTCATAAGAAAGAAAGACCTTAAAATTTTTGAAATGAAATAAGCGCCGTAAAAGAATTTGTAATGCCAAGACTTTACATGAATTTAAAATTCTTTAAAGATTTTCAATAACGTATTCGAGTATTACTAGCTGTACTACACGTTTATATTTTACCATATTTCTTGAGAAGTTTTATTAAAACTCGTTTGCCAAATTTTAAAGTATTATCGTTTGCTTAATTTCATAGCTCAATTTAAGTATATGCTTGTATGTACAGGATGTTAGACGAATAATGAGAATGAAAAAAACCAATTCAGTTGAAAACTTGTAACTTTATACAAATGAACATTGTCTACTTACTGAAAATATTTTCATGGCGATGTCACTTTCGGTTATACCGGAAATGGATACCAACTTTGTCATTTTAAATACAATCGCCCAATTTTTATTTTATTTTTGGTTTTCGCGTAAAATTTGGCGTACGTAACTCTTACCATTATTAAAAAAAAAAATAATTTCAGGCATTAGCAACGAAAATTTGAATCTACTGAAAAATTAATATTTTATGAAACATAAAAGGCAGATAAACGAAACTTGCACAACGGTTAGACATGTTATTGTCTATTCAGTCTAGGGTGGGTCCGGGAGTAACGGTAATTAAGAAAATTAAAATTGTCAAGTAGTAAATTTTTTTATATTCTTATTCGATGCAGAACTTAATTACATATTCGTTGATATGTCATGTTCCTATATCTAAACTGAATGATTTTCGTGTTATCTGCTTTATTTCTACTTTTCTGAATATGATATAGTAAATTAATAGTGTGCTTTGCAATCTGTTTTCCTGCATGTCGTATGATACCTTCAATCAGTTGACTAAAACAGATTACAAAGCACACTATTAATTACTATATCATATGTAAGAAAAGTAGAAGAAAAGCAGATAACACGAAAGTTATTCAGTTTAGGTATAGAACATATAATATATCTGCGGACAGGTAATTAAATTCTGCATCGAATGAGAATATAAAAAAAACATAGTTGCAATTAAAAAAAATACTTTTTGAAAATTTAGTTCTTAACTAACAATTCTCCCTAGAAATAAATTTCAAAAATGTCTAATACTGAAAACAAAGTCCAATACAATGTCTAAGCGTTGTACAAATTTTGCTTATCTGCCTTTTATGTTCATAAAATATTAATTTTTGAGTAGATTCAAATTTTCGTTGCTTACACCTAAAATTATTATTTTTCTTAATAATGGTAAGAGATAGGTACGCCAAACGATAGTTGAAAAGGTAAAATTTTATGCGGAAAACGAAAATAAAATAAAAATTAGCGGCGATGATCAAAAGCAAAAACTGTTATGTTAAATAATAAGAAAAATTGTTGTTGAAAGGAAAAAGAAAAGAAATACAGAAAAAAGAAAGAATATATAAAAACTAGAGATAAAATAAGAAGTGGAAAATTACTGCTGGCAGCGACTGACTCTCTTCTGATGACGAAATCTATTCTTTAGTTTTTGTGGTGATGCTTATTCTATCAGTGAAGAGGACTGGAAGGAATGCACTAGAAGTTGGAAAGAATGGTATCTCTCTATTTAAAGTATCCTTCTGATCAATTATAATGATACAATTACTTTCTTCTGAATTTGTTTTCAATGCTTTATCTTATTCTACAGATTCAATGCGATGAACAGGAATACGGGTTGAAGAAACTTTAAAGAAAAAGTTAATAAAATTTGGTCATAATCAACATAGAAAAACTATGTTTTATAATTAAGTTATCAAAGACACCAGTCTCGCCTGCTAACTATAATAGGTGCATAATAAACTTCAAATTAAATGACATAAATGAGAAGCCGAAATACGTTTATGAAATGGTATTAAGTGTAACGATTATATGTAACTCAGTAAATAGCATTCAAATAGTTAATATTTTTATTTACTCCAATTTTTCTATTTACATAAATGCTTTCTATTCAGCACCATCGGTGTATAGAAAATATAAGTAAAAGCTCGGATTTGCCGTAAACCATAAAACGAAATACTCCAGCGTGACAAAAATGCAAGTTTCATTGTTCATTTAATCACAATCCATTCAAAAAGGTTTAAAATGAGATATACGTTTTTAGCGGAAAGGATTGGAAACTTTGCCAGATTTAAATCGGTAAATCACTTTGTTACGCCTTGTTGGAATTAGATTAACTTTATCTTATTCCTTACATGAATGCATATGTGTTCAACTTGTGAAACACGTTTCGCTTTTTGGTGCTAGAGATGCATTAATGCATTTTACATTTTACCGCAAAGACACATAACGTAATGTTAAAATATTAAGCATGATACCGAATTTAAATTAAAGCTGTTTCGTGTTATGTTGTCAACATTTTTTAAACAACGCACGTTTTCAAAAAGTTTTTACTAAGAGGAATAAATTGAAAAAGCTATACCTACTATTGTTTGTACAAACTTTTAAGAAGTAAATTAAGACATTTTAAAAAATGCTGGAAAACTAATATTTTTAAAAAGTTGTTATTTTTTTTTGAAAATTTGCACATAGACGTATAATCTAATTCTGAACAACTTTTCTTTTAGGTATTTTCCAATATCTTGTCATCTAACCTCACTTTTTACATATTTAAGAGATATTTTTTCAATTTGCTGCTATGACAGTGGTCACATGACATTTGACAAAGTGCTTTTTTTAATCATTTAATATGCTGAACTCATTTGCCAAAAGAAATTTTCGGATATCTCAATTACAAAAATTTATTCCATTTGTTGCAAACTCTTTGCCGGTCACTGTATGTACCATAACGAATTAATGGGTCTAACGCTGAAGGTCTCGAGAATAACTAAAATCAGGTTAAAATTGAGAAATGTCATTAGACTGATATAAATGTACGCATCAGCAAAAAAACGGTACGAAAATGAAAAATTATCCACTGAGAACTGCAAGAAGTGACCGAAAGTGGAAAAGATTACAAGATTTTGAATGGGATAGTGGAATGTTGAGAAAAAAAATAATAAAAAACGAAGATATGGGACAATTGAAAGTGGGGATCCCATCCATCTGCAAAATGTTAGACATGTGGTGTTAGTGTGCAGATGTACCCGAGTTTGATCATTTTGTTATGACATTTTCTCTGGAACGACTAATTTTGTTGTTGATCATGATGTGCTCTAGCCTAAGCTACTGTTCACCTTCTAAAGTTTTATTTTAAATAATACAATAACATTAACGCCCAGTTGCTCTAGCACAACTTGAGTTTGATTTTAAGCTTAAATCTAAGATGTCACTATATTTCGTTACACTACCGTAAAAGCTCAACATGCATAATATCGGCTTAAACCGTAAATCACCAAATTTCCTGAATTAAAATCTACTTTTCGATTATGTGAAGTTATGTATGATTAGTCAATAGTAGTGTATTTTGATGATAATTGCTTTATTTCTAATGATGGTTGAACATCGTTAGAAGTATTATATTTCAATTAAAAATTAGTGTGAGAAAAAATATATTCAAGAAATATTCAGTAAATGCTTATTTAATTGATATTAATTGCATATTTTATATTGTAATAATGATATACTAACAAGAACTATTAAACAAATATGTAATTATTAACAATTAATTTCAATTGAATTATAAGTATGTATAAACGCTCTTGCTAGCACAAATTTTATTAAATCTATAATCAACAATACGCAAATAAATTAAATCGACACCTTTTATGCGGAGATTACGCAACTAAATTTACAATATGAGACATTTTGGAAATTTTGACAATAAAACAATATTACTTACAATAATAGCAAGACATATTTAAAATCAGGAGGGTTCTGGGCTACCAAATAATTCCTTTACATTATCGCGTAGGGAAAAAGTACAATACATTTTTTATATTCAAAATGAGAGCGGAACCATATTTATTGTAAGTAAAATGTGTGTCTTGCGACATCTCGTGTAAACATTGACACGTATGAATAGTATAAACTAAGAAAAATGCCAACAGTTAACTGTAACGGCATGTGTGGCTTTATCGGCAACGTGTGTTACAAGCATTAAAGCTATCGCTTAGATAGCGCTTTGAACTTTAACCCACACATGCCGTTACATCTGTTGGCATTTTTCTTCTCATATTTATTGTATTGGTATCAAGGAATAAAATAAAGTCAACCTAACACTTTAATTTTTTAATCTTTTTATCTGTAACATTAGTATGCTTTGTGAACGAGATTCCCAATAATTTTGGGCCTTCTTATAGGAGTTGAGGAACAATAGGGTCGTCAATGATACACCATGTTCTTAATAGCCGACGTTTCGATTGGCGATGGCCAATCTTTCTCAAGGCAATCTAAGAGTTGGTGACATCAATTGTCACAATTGTTCGTGTACTAGTCTTCATGTATGGTTGTTTTGTACACTATTTGTTAATTTATTTTGTATTGTTTTTACATGTTTATCTTATTGACACTTGTCCAAGTAATTTTTAACGTAAACCATTTGGTTTTGAAGTTTATTTTAATAATTAAACAATTTTTTGAATTTTTGACGATCTGGATCCCTATTGTTCCCTTTGGAGGAGTCCTTGATGTCTCCAACTCTTACATTGCTTGAGAAAGATTGGCCATCGCCAATCGAAACGTCGGCTATTAAGAACATGGTGTATCATTGACGACCCTATTGTTCCTCAACTCCTATAAGAAGGCCCAAAATTATTGGGAATCTCGTTCACATTGAATTTTTAAGGAGCTTTAATACTTTTATTAGTATGCTTGTATTTGCCTTTTAGGTATACACAGAAATGTTATGAAGCATAATAATATGCACAGTAATTCATAACTTCAGGTATTCGACGTTAGACTGGAAGAGCTTTAAATTTTTTTTACATAGGTAAACGGTATAGTCCGAATGTTTATTTAATCCAAATTTGATAGATAATGTTTATTCATATGACATAATTGTTATACATCAGCAACATTCCTATATTTTAAATAAAATATAACTAGTGTAGATTAAGTTGGTTGAATTATGGGACGATGCTCAACTTTGGTAGGTTGTTCAGTCTATATTCTATATAGTTTTCAATGCAATCGTAGTTCAGTTAAATCTCGATATCGAAACAATTGGTTTATTTACATTTTTGATAGGATGTTCTTAAGAGCGATATCTATGTCATTACGTTCTCGTTATTTGTTAAAATTTAAAAATTTATAAAACGCTTTTGAAAAATTGAAATTAATGAAATTTATTTGGCAGTATAATGATATAGTTTATGCTATCTTTTTGAAGATTTGGTAAACGATATGTCATATAGTATAGAATTTAGTATCATTTAAGTCAAAAAAATAATAATAATATTCTATACAATTAATGTTATGATCGAACTAAACTTTAACGATACGCCCTTCAAGTTGCCAAACCTTTTATGACTTATTCAAAATAAAACACCAATAGACTTTAGTTTCCCAGGGCGTATGTAAACAATGTCTATTTTTATTGTAGGTGGTTATTTAGCCGAAAAATCGCTTCTCGAATTGTAGCTTTTAGTATTACTACCAAACAGCCTAATTTCGCAAGTGCGAGTTACTAGGTAATAATAAAAAAAAACACGCATTCGAAAATAAACGGCGAAAAAAGTTAACAAACATTAAAAGATTAAAATAATATTTATAAAATACAAATCAAGATATAGATAAAAGTTCATTATAATAAGAGTATTAATAATAAACAATGTAGATATAATTTGTTGGTTGGATCGAATAATTTCGGTACAGTTGTTAATGTAAATGAAAATTAAGTTTATATTACTTACCCCAAGACTTGCATTTCTTAGAAGACAAGATAATAGTGTTTCACATCAATCCTGAATTGGACTGACCTACAAAATAGTTTTAAAATTTGGTGTCAAGAACTATAAATAATTAGTTGTCCTTTTGAAGTGTCTATAGAACATAAATACAGCATCATCCAGGTAGAAATAAGGTGCTAATAGTATTTATTTAGTAGTATTGTAAAAGTAGTTGTGAAATCTGTCACTTGAAAAAGAAGTTGACGTTTGCATTAATATTTTTGTCAATTTAATTTTCAAATAGGAATTGTTGTTGATATTTATTTAATTAAATTTAAAGTTAAAATAAATAACTCACTTTATATTTGTTTGCATGAGACAATTTTTTCTATATTTATTTTTAAAACAATTAAATAAAGAGCCAGTTGAGATGCAGAATAAATTAAGCTTAATAATTTTTAAAAAATCTTAAGGTGAGGGTTTGGTTTATTCATAGTAATACTTTATTTTCGAATCATATATGAGACCCCCTTAGTGAATTGTATCAAATATCTGTTTCGATATCTAAATTTGTAACCGACGGAAATGATGTTTCATATTACATGCGATTGCTGGTGATTCTTTGAAACCTGATCGACTGCATGCAACCCTCTAATGTGGTTTTGTATAAAAACTCAAAATCCTAGGGTCTCATTATTATCGTTCGGATACGCTAATCACTTTGATTTCTAACTGTACTATCAAATAACATTTTTTCTACTTTCAGTTGTTTTCAGTATGAAACACTAAATGAAAGCGCTCCGTCAACCTAACCAATTTGTGAGAACACCATAAATTTAAGTGATAACATCATTTCCTGTATTATTTTTTTAAATTTGGAAATCTATTAGATACAAAATCTAGTACTCTAATAATTCAATTAATTTTTATATTCAAATTATGAATACTTATCAACAGTCTTAGAAAAATAATAACCGACTTTCATACCGCTGCTGATGGCGATATTTCAGTATCCAGTCGTAGGACCAATATTTCTTCTGATTGTAATTAAACAATGCATAAAATTGAAAATATCAAAGTACATTAATATAAAAAAATAAATACGCAGAATAAAGATAATATTAGAGCAATGATTCAGTTTAAAAATGTTCGACAAACCATTTTCTCGAGAATAACTTATAAACGAGTACGTCTCCCTCCGTTTATTTGTCGGAAACTTAAAGCATAATACCAAATTAATCGCTTTATATAAAGCTAAAACGAAATATAAAAGACGCGTCAAAGAATAAAAACATAAATTAAATTAATTGAAAGACAAAGCAATAAAAGCAGTCAAAATAAAATGCTTTAACCAAAAATGAACGATTTAGTTTTTATGAACTCAAATATTTCTTAGAATATTTTATGTATCGTAAAGTTTGAAGTTTTCTTTTATTTCAGTCCTTTATCTGTAACTACTTACTTTTCTTTATTTAATTATTCTTTATTTTAAGTCTTCCATAAAATTCTTTTGTTAACTTTGTTAAAAATAATTCAAAAACTCAAGTAAGTTGTACACTAATATTCTATTCAGGAGAAAATGTAAATGTTTCGCTTTTCATTACGAATAAAACTTTTATATAAGTTTTGTTAAGACCGTTTTATACAAGCGTAGGATTTTTATGTATTACAAAAATTAATTTAAATGTTTTTGTTGCATTTCAGTTTCTTGGCCTCATTTATCATCTTATTAAGTTATATTGTAAGTGTGAAGTAGTGATGCTATAAAGATAACAAAAAGTAAAGAAAGTTTGCTTTAATACTTCAAAGACACTGTACGTAAATGTAATTAATCACTATTGAATTGCCATAAAAAAATTTAATATAAAGTTTTCCTTTCTACAGAAATAATTTTTCACATGAAACTTGGTAGTTTTCACCGCATCTATTATTTACTACTTAATTAAATTTTGTGTTATTGCTCATAGAGGTTTCATTACGTTACTTTATTAAAAACATCTGCACAAGGACGTGATTACACAATTTTACATCGTGTGCAATTTACTATTGTTTATTACTTCAATTAGATCTTGCTTCCGCACATACATGATGCACATACAAATATTGCTTAACAAAGACTTGGATATCAGTACCATATGTTGTAATATAAAGCAGTCAATCAAATTCTTTGGCAATATCCTTTCTTATACGTTTATTTGAAAGAGGACAATGCACATCTCATGAAAGTGATTTTATCTAGTTAAAAATAGCAAGTGTTTATGATAGGATAAATCCTTCGCATCAAACCGTTTGATAGCACACACGAGAGGTTTGATATCACAGAGACGTGTTTTATCACTGTCCATTGTGATTGAATGACAAATCAAACACACAAAGTAAGCTATATAAAAGCGCTTCAAACTTTTTCAGTTCAATCTAATTGTGCACTTTTGAGAAAATGATTATTTCTTACGTAGCACTTTTGTTAGTAATTAATTTCGTTCAAGATGCTGCATGTGCTTCGTTAAATAATTGTCGATTATTACGAGGCGGTAAGTAAACATAATTTATGCCTGACCGGGAATAATTATTAATACTTTCACCCCGAAAATGGGATTTCATAAATAAATTTGAATACGTTATTGCATATAGGATAAAATTATAGAAATATATTAATAAGTAGTGGTTGCCTGGTCAGACATAAAACGTTGTATTTATTACGAGATGAAAGGTGATTATGCCCTCGAACGAATTAAGGCCTACACAGCCCTACATGTACAAATTCGTTCTTCGAGCATAAACGACTTTTTCAACTCTTGATGATTATATAATAATTGTTGGTCAACTTAATATTCTTACTTTTTTACTTACTTATTAATAGATGTGCTTCTTTATCATCGGAGAATAAAGCAAGATACAACAAAGCATGTAAGTGTCCAATTTGCATCTTATCCAGAAATTTTGATAGACAAACCAAGATTAAACGTAATCACCTGTATAAGTTGTAAGGACATGAATTTGAAAATTAAAGATTCTCCCGAAAGTGAATGTAAAATTATTAGTGGTGGCATAGGACATACGTTTGTTAAGTTTGCTATTACGAGTAGTAGAAATTATGGGCATGATTACGATATAAAAGTGTACGGTCAACGGAATTTATACCGAAACAAAATTTCACCAAGCTAGTGCGTTACATGTAAGAGATAGATAATATATGTATCCAATTTGTTTTTTTTATTGAAGTATCTTTGCAACAATAAAGTTGAAAGTTCTATTACTTGTTTTCATAAACTTCGACATTATAATCGTGACGTTAAAGACGGAACTATCGGTCTAGAAGTCTAATAGACCAATATACTCGTGGTATGAGATCCGGCTGCAAAATTAGTACGCTCATCGAATATTTGCTAATAACTTAATTTTTATACACATATATAAATAGGAGAATATATCTGCCTGGGTGCCTATAAAAATGTGGCCGCTAATATTTTTAATTAAATTATGAATTAATTTTTGGGAAAAAATTCATTCTCTTGTTTTTTAAAGAACATATTATTAACTTTACAGCAATCTACAAACGGACTTGGAAAAATAACGGTATGACTTTGTAACATTTATACGTTCATCATGTACAATTACTGTTTATATATCAAATGAAAGATGATTTTTTTTGTTTATGAAGATATAAGGTGTCGTTAGTAAAACTGGCCGTCAATAAGGGTTGCTGGCTGTTAAAAACGTAAAATATTAAAGGTGGAAAGAAAGTGACACGTTTTGACAAGTATGGCGGACATTTGCCGTCGCCGTATCGGTATGATATATTCCGTTTCCGTACTTTGGCTATCTCCCGATTTATATAATACAACTATCACTATTCCCCAAAAACATGTATTTTTTGACACGTTTAAGACTTCCCCCCAAGAGGAAGACGATACCTGACAATCGCCATACTTGCATGTTCGTGCAAGAAATATTACTGGCTAACTTTCCACAGAACCTTGACGTGGGCCAAATCTTCTTGCTGGCTCCCAGTCTATGTACATTTTCAGATTGTTAGAAACAAGCAAAAGTTTGTCCAATATTTAATTCAGGAACAAAACCGACATTTGGAACTACCGAGGTATTTCTATTTTGTCGAACTTTGCCAAGGCTTTTGAAATCTCAAAACTTTGACATCTGTCAAACACAGTGAATAATTGAGCAATTGTCAAATCACATGGCGTTTCATGAGTAAACTAATACAAATTATGTGAAGACAATGTGATTTTTAATTATAATTGCGATTATTTCAAAAAGTTGACGAGTTAGCTATACCGTTATTATATTAACTTGAAGGCATTTTAATTGTCTATCAAAATTTCAAGTAATATACGGAGTGTACCATTTGAAAAAATTAAGTTTTGACTTTTTTGTATGTCACTTCAAAATCATTAATTTTAAATTTATTTAAGTAGCTGTTAAATACAAGGCTTTAGCAAACTGCATCTAAAATTTCAGCCTTATATGGGTTCATATAGCAGCTACATTTAAATTTTGGTGGGATTATATTTAAAAAAAAATAACCTAAAATAATTATTATCTCGAAAATCGGTGTAGATAGGTATAGGAAACTATTCAGAAAAAATTATCAGTAAGAAACTGCAATTCTAAAAATTGAATAATATATAAGGTGTTTCATTTAAAATTAACTATTACTACTTTTGAGTAGAAGCGGCAACACCGCCAAAATGAAAATATTTTGGAAAGATAGATCGTGTCTGTTTATGGCAATAGCCAAATTTTCAGATTACTCCTATGCCCCGTTTTCCATAAACGTCTAACCTACCATCGACCATCAATAACCCTGTGTATATAAAATGTTTCCAATTATATTAGTTCTAAATAATTATATTTTAATAATCATGTTATTGTTGTCTTGTAATTGGTATTTTTAGTGTTGGGCAAATATATTTATTATTATTATTTCTGAATTTTTCTAATGCGACCATATGTTAGTGCAAATAAAAATAAATGGTACTTTTTGCTAACTTATTGCCTAATCGGAAATTGTTAATACGCGGAACCTTATATTCACATAAAAGTATAGATAAAACATCCTAGGTTTCTCCATGACATAGAACCAACAACTAAATACATGACTATTTTATCTAAAGATAAACAAGAAATGATGAACATCCTTATTAGATATTAGCAGCTACGGAGGCAATGATGTTAGTGACCATCTGATAGTGTCACGATTAGTTGAAACTTAAACTTCGCGCCAGAATATACGCTGATTGATTAAAAACTACACTTTTATTTAGGTCAAGTTCGCTTTTCCACTTTGTAAGCACAAAGTTTATTGCAGTTTCACACGAATGTTTGCTTCGAAAACCTGATTGATTTTGACTTATTAAATTGTTTTTTCCAAAAAGTCTTGCAACTGATTTTTAACTGTAAGTTCTATTATTTGTTCATAAATTGGTAACACATTAATAGGTCTAAACTCTTCACATTTTTTTGTAGTTGCAGTTTTTGGAACAGGTACAACTATTGATTTTTTCCAAGATTCGGGAAACATTAACATTAACAATCAAAAGTCGTAGGTATCTAATTATTGACAATTTTTTTAAAAAGTGTATGATGACTTTTTCACCTGTTAGGATAGCACTAAGTTATTTATCGTAGGTAAGTGTTACCATTATTAAGCTTTAGTCAACAGGCGCACCTTGGGCAACTGTGAACTCACGCTAGGGTTTTCTCGGTCCTGAAGAGTAGGAAAGGACGAAACAATAGTCAAGTTATTCTTAGTATTTGTTTGCAATTGCATAAATAATACCGTCGATAACATTAACGATCGGAAAGTAGACTTTTCTAAACTGCTTACACTATCCGTCTGCACGAAGTGCTACACTAAACTATTTGTAGTAATTTTATATAAATCTTTTTTAAATTTATTTATTATTTATTTTTGTTTCAAAAAAATAATTTCATTAAAATAAAATCACTCTAAATTTGCATCGCTGAGATAACATTTTATTATAAATTTCAGTTTTTTCTCGACCTTGTTGAGCCTTCTATAGGAGTTGTAGATTCCAGTTACATTTTATCTATTAGTAGACGGTAATTGATGGTTTTATTAAACTCCTTAATGAGTAGTTGTTTTAAATAAATAAGTAACTAATTTTCTTGTCTTTACTGTAGCTTAAGTAACAAAACACTCAATACCCTGCCCATTTTTTTAAGATAACCAACATTTGCACAAGGGTAGTTTGTAATATACTTACTTAATGTGAAACATATGTGCCACTTGAATAGAGACCAAACCTAAAAGATTTTTGACATTGACAAAGAACATAAGTCGTTTGCATTAAATTTATGGTGCATTAGACAAAAAAAAAAAAAAAAAAAAAAAAAAAAAGAGTAATTATATAATAAATATAAAAAAAAAAAAAAATTATTTTTTTTTTTTTTTTTTTTTTTTATTTTTTTACAATAAAAAAAAAAAAATTTATTTGTGCTTCCTCTAATTAAACATTTATTTCCTGTGTCAATAACAGCGTTGCGTTTAGTATGTATTTTACTTCAATAATTGGGCAAAACATTGCAATGTATTAAAAAAAGATAAATTTAATTTTTGTACAATAAGTTTTGCGACATTTTTGTGTTTGGAACATTATATGAAACTACAACTTAATTTTTTTTTGAATAGCGTGAAGTAATTTTTCTGATTTTCTTAATAAATCACGTTCCTCTTTTGAACAAGTCTAACAATTTTGACAACTCGATTTTCTCCTAAAACGGCGGGTAACGATAAATAAACATCTTTTTTGATACCACAAAAACCCTAGAACGTAATTAATCTTGAAAATGGGCTACCTAATTTTATATTATGAATAAAAATAGGATCCATTATTTTAAATATTGGTTATTTATATATATACAGGGTGTCTCAGATAAGGGTGGCAATATTTCAAGGGTACATAGAGAAACTCCAGATTAGAGATTTGAGATAATAAATCTATGTCCGGAAATGCGTTGCTTCCGATATACAGGGCCTTGAAAAATTCAAAAATTAATATGGTAGTCAAGTGTTTTTTGAAGTTCAGGTGAAGACAACGATACTCAAACCTCTTGCCAGTTGCGGTATTAATTTTGTTTTCGTTGTCGCCATGACAATATTCATTGTTCACTACGTTTTTATTGTCACCTGAAGTTTTTCGATAATGAGCTCTTTGAAAGACATCCAAATGGATTTTATTTTTTTCGCGGAAACGACGCGTCGGAGAAGAAAAACAAGAGAGCGTTTCTTTTCCAAATTGATTGGGAATGTGAAAAATGATTCCAATATTTGGAAAACCAGTGGCGTGCTACATTTTCTCTTAAAACTAAGTGAGAAAACCGAAAGTCCGGTCCTGGAAATTTTAGAAGAGTCGGATTGGCACATAAATATGACCAATACTTTGCTTGACATACTCTGGAAATTTTAAGAAAATCGATCAACGCGTTTTCAAAATACAGACAAAACATATTAATTTTTGAATTTTTCAAGGCCCTGTATATCGGAAGCAACGCATTTCCGGACATAGATTTATTATCTCAAATCTCTAATCTGGAGTTTCTCTATGTACCCTTGAAATATTGTCACCCTTATCTGAGACACCCTGTATATAAATTATTTATTTTTTGAGCAATCAATATTTTATTTATTTATTATTTATTTTACTAGTTTCAACTTGAAAATTATCGTGAGTCATCTTCAGTTAACGTTTGTAAAATAATTTTGACAACTTCTGAAGATGACTCACGATAATTTTTGAGTTGAAACTAGTAAAATAAATAATAAATAAATATAATATTGGATTGCTCAAAGAATAAATAGTTTATATACCTAATTTTAACTTACTTTGGATAATACAGTGACTGGATGAATTCTTTTATTGTTTGTTATTATAGTGTATGCTAGATCTGCTACCGAAAATCCGATTGCCCAATTTGTGTACCCTTTCAAAGAAATTACTTTCGCTGATACTTCTACAACTAGTCTATGGAATTCTAACCAATTTTCGTCATCGTCTTTTATACCTATATTCTTATTAATGTCTTTAATTAAGCTACCGCCAACTGTCATTGTTAAAAATGCTGTAAGTACAAAAAAAAGCGCAAACCTCGTTGTTATAACTAAAGAAAACATATACCTGCCGATTCTCTATGTTCACCAATAACCCATCCTTGACAACTATCAGTGGCGACATTACATTTTTGTGATACATAAAATAGTAATCATGAAGTGTCTAAATTTGTACCTGATCTTAAAACTTGTCCTGTTGGTAGACCACTAAGTTTTGCGGTTACGTTAATCATAATATTGACAGGGTTTGAAACTAAAAGTAAAACGGCGTTAGGAGCTCGCTCTATTATTTGCGGTATCAGCTTTCGAAATATTTCTACATTTTTTTCGACAAGTTTAACTCTTGTATCACCGTCCTGGCGTTGAGCACCCGCGATTATAACAACAATTCGTGAATCGGTTATAATATGAAGATCTAAAATTGTATTTAATTTAATAATTTAATTCAATTGAAAGCTTTAAGATTGCACCTACCAGTAGATCCTTGAATTTCTACATCAGTCGAGTACAGGGCAGAATATTGAAAATCCAATAACTCACCTTTAACTTTTTGTTCATTTAAGTCATGAAAGGCAATATTATCGGTAATTTTCTAAAAGATTAAATGATAAAAGTCAACAAAAGTCAAATTATAGTAATTACACACGTGGAATAGAAGTCCAGCAAGAACAGCTTGACCTACGTTTCCTATACCTATTATACAAATTTTATTTGGACGTCTAAGGGTGTGTTCGGCGAGGGAACAAAATATTGTATCTTTTGATACCCCAGCTTGGATGGTCTGTAAACATTTTTGGTGACAATGAGTATACGAATAGTTTTTATGGATTTGTACCATTCAAGTGAACATTAGAAAAGTGATACCTTATTTTAAATGTGTTATTGAACTTCGAATTAGTGTGTATTAGTTTAAAAATAACGAACTAAGTGTAACTTTTAACATAACAGTCACGTTGACACCTAATGACATATAAAAGTGTAAGTTATGGGGTATGTTCCAGTTAACGTCCACAACAATCATAACGCCCCTGACATCGTTTTACATAAAGACCGCTAATCATACGATTACCTTGAGTACGTCATTGATTACGTCACCAATCGCGACCGCCCGAAGCTCAAAACACCTTAGATTTACTGGTGGGTTGGAGTGGTCGTAAACATATCGTGAATCCGTTCCACTTAAGATTTTATATTATGTTTAATACAATTATCAAGAACTATTGCAAAACTAGTAAAGTAGTAACTAAGAAATAGTATTTAAAATGTAAAAAATTGCTGATAAATATTCTGAAGAACGAAATGTCCCCATAACTGATATTGCATTCCCACGCTGGATAGCTATTCCAATTCTTTGATAAAGATTTGACCGTGAGCGGTGTTGCTCTGACTGGTCCATGATTAGTTTCCCAAGTTTTTCCAACTTAAGATTGTTAATCCATTTTGAAGTTTAAGTAGAACGGTTTGTTTAGCGATCGCGAACGTGAGCGTTTTGATCGTTAAGTGGAACGTACCTAGGGTAAAGTTTCAAATTATCTATGGTTTCACACTCAAAAAATGTGTGATAACAAAAACAATATTACAATATTTGAGATTTTATCGGTTTTAGGCTGTAAGAAGGCTCTTAACATTCTAAAAAGTTGGTTTGTAATGTACCTTATAACTGGGCTGCGTTCGAGAAAATCGCTCTTGGGTTAAATTTTACTCTGAACAGTGGGGGTAGTGGGCGATTGTGGTGTGAAGTGAGTTATCGAACGTACTACATTGACTGTCAAATTCACCACGCTTGACTGACAGATTTGACAGCAGAGTAAACACAAGCGGCCTAAGATAATAATTAAACAGTGTTCATTAACTAAATGTATTAACTAGAAACGAGACAACTGGCAATTGGTTAGTTTATTTGTAATTTTACAAATCACATGCTATGATGGACAAGAAAAGTTTGTCCATCAGTGCCGCTCTTGCTTTAAGTTAATTATATAATAAATGATTATGATGGTAGCAGCTCAGACGATGAAAATTTACAGCAATTAGTTGGAATAAAATTACAAGCCCGAGTTAAACGTCGCCAGAGAAAAATTCCAAGATGTGAAGGATACTATGAAAGGATCATTCCCCAATATTTACCAACCGAATTTCAACAACATTTTAGAATAACGCCAACAGCTTTTAAAGCTCTATGTGCTATACTTGTACCGCTTTTAAAAGAAGAACATACAACTGGACGAATGATAGAAAAACCAGAAAAGAAAATTTTAGCAACAATTTAGTTACTGGCAACCCCTGATTCATATCGGTATGTAACACCTGAACTAACATAAGTAAATAAAATAAAACTTTAAAACGACATTGACTATACAGGGTGTGTGTTTAGCGCGTGGACGGAAGATTGCTCCTGAACTATTAGAGATATCACAACTAACTTTGGCAAGGTAATACCTAGTTATTACACCTACATTTGAAAAATATTTAGGTGCATACTGGGTGCTTCCAAAAGGTCAAATAAATTAGTTTCCAAAAACGCTAAACAAATGTGAGAATTACTATCAGAATAGTAATGATAGTTGTCTTTATTAAAGTTAGCATTATGATGAAAAGTTGCCCCATCTGTAAAAGAATGTTATTAACAAAATCCGGTTGATCCTTAATTTTGTTAGTTATCTATTGGTAGAAGGCTTCAGAATTTTGAAATTTGTTTCCGTTAAATCCTGATGTTGTTCAATATGCAACTTATTTTTAAATAAATAATCTACGAACAGCGTTTCTATTAAGATCTAAATTTGTGCTTAATTCCCTGATGCTCACTTACGGGTTTTCGACCAAAAATGCCACAACTACAAATTCACGTTCTTCATCGGTCCTTATCTTAGAGTAGAGTGTTCCGATAACACACGCTTTCAGAACTGATAAATCTTTCAGCAACGCTAGCAAACGATTCTTGCCGAAGCGCGAGGGTGCAACAACAGCAACAAAAATACACAGAATACCAAATACAGAAATTATCTAATTATTTGACATCAACATCAAACAATATTGATGCAATTGTTTCTAGTAAATTGTAATATTGGCCTATAATAATTTATTTTTAAACTGGTTTTCAGAATGTTATCACAAAAGTATTAATATCTCAAGAACAGTTGGTTTTACGACTATAACACCTTATATCATTTCTTATCTACTTCTCACAGAAAATCAATTTTTGAAAAAATATACGGGGTGTTCCATTTAAAAAAACACAACTTTGGGTCAACATTTTTTTGCGAACTTAAATATTTTTTAAATGTAGGTGTAATAACTAGGTATTACCTTGCCAAAGTTAGTTGTGATATCTCTCATAGTTCAGGAGCAATCTTCCGTCCACGCGCTAAACACCCACCCCGTATAGGTACATAGTTGTATTTTACTTTTCAGTTCTGTCGGAACTCAATTTGATATGGGGAAAAGTTCTTTAATCGATTCATTTATACTAGTGGTTAAAGCGCTACAACAACTTGCAGGTAGAGTAATTAATTGGCCTCACCAAGAAAACCGCCGACGAAGAATAATTGAAGCATTTTATGCATATGCGAAATTAAATAATGTGATAGGAGCAGTTGATGGAACATTTATACCAATAAAGGCCCCAAAGGAGACTGCCCACGTGTACATAACCGGAAAATGTTTTTTTGCGATCATTTTGCAAGCTATTGGAGAACCTTCATTAAAATTCACTGATTGTTTCACAGGTTACCCAGGATCAGTCAGTGATGCACGCATTTTTCGTAATTCATACATATTTCAACAAATACAACTGCATCCAGGTATGTAATTCAATTTCTCGATTAGTCGTTTACATTCTGTCAGGTTTGTAGGGCCTTCTTCTTTTCATGCCGTCTTCTCATAGAAGGTTGGCGACCACATTTCTAAATGCTTCTCTGTCTTTTGCAACATGGAACAGTTCTCCAACGCTGAGATTTGTCCATTCTCTAATGTTTCGAGCCAGGATTTTTCTTTCTGCCGATACCCTTCTTCCCTCAATTCTGCCCTGCATAATATTTTGTAGCAGTAGATATTTGTCATTGCGTAATATGTGTCCTATGTAAGATGTTTTTCTTATCTTAATGATGGTGAACAGTTTTCGTTTTCGGCCGATGCGTCTTAACACTTCGTCGTTGGTTATTCTGTCAGTCCAAGGTATCTTCAAAATGCGCCTATAGAGCCACATCTCAAATCCTTCAAGCTTTTTAATCACTTGAGCATTTAGGGTCCAAGTCTCCACTCCGTACATCAACACTGACCACACATAACACTCCATAAATCTTAATCTGATGTCAAGGTTCAGATTTCTGTTTGTAAACATTGTGGAATATTTCACAAATGCGTTTCGAGCCATTTCTATTCTGATCTTAATTTCCTAATCAGGGTTCATTTCAGAATTTATGACAGAGCCGAGATATTTGTATTTTTGGACCTGCTCTATTCGGTTTCCATTTAATGTGAGAATAGGGTTAATATTTGGGTTTTGCTTATAACCTTCATTTTAGTTTTCTGCGTGTTTATAGTGAGCCCTACTTCTTCACAATCTCGACTGACTCTTTCCAACAGGGTTTGAAGATCTTCTGCTTTCTCCGCTATTATAGCAGTATCATCGGCGAATCTTAGATTGTTAATCAATGTCCCTCCAATGTTTACTCCCTCAGGTCTCTCGTAAAGTGCCTTTTGAAATACAGACTGAGAGTAGAAATTGAACAGTTGTGGAGATAGAACGCAGCCCTGACGAACTCCTTTTTGAATCTCGACTTCATCAGTTTCGATGTCTTCAACTCGAACTACTGCCGTTTGATTGTAATAGATATTTTTTATTAGTTGTATATCACTTGGGTCCAATTTGATGCTCTTTAAGTTCTCTATGAGTTTGTCGTGTTGAACTTTATCAAAGGCCTTTGAAGTCAATGAAACAGATGTACACATCTTTGTTGTATTCTCTACATTTCTGTAGTAGTACTGTGATAGCAAATAAAGCTTCTCTAGTTCCTATACCTTCTCTAAAGCCAAACTGCGTTTCATCCAGTTGTTCCTCGCATTTTCGATATATTCTCTGTTGGATTATTTTCAAGAGCACTTTTAAGGTATGACTCATCAAACTGACCAACCGATATTTATCACAAGACTTAGGGTTGTTCTTTTTAGGCAAAGGAATGAAAACTGATTTAAGCCAATCTTTTGGTATTTCCCCTGTTTAGTATATTTTATTGAACATTTTGTGAGTTGGGTTAAGTTTCCATCGTCTAAGGCCATCAAGAACTCAATTGGTACGTTATCAGGTCCAGTCGCTTTTCTGCTCTTTGAAGTTTTTATCGCATACTCCACTTCTGATTTTAGAATACATAGCTGTTCCGTCTGATTGTTTTCCTCTCTAACGTCATCTCGTCCTGCTGCAAATAGTTGTTTAATGTATTCCTCCCAAGTAGGGCCATACTGTGAAAATACTTTTATTATTTCAATACAATACAGTTCATGCAAAAACACGTCAGGTAGTAGAGCGGAGTTTTGCCCTCCTTTTTGGTAGATTTCGCAGACTACAGTATTTGAATATGAACCGTTTAGACTTAATTCCCTCTACAATACTTGCATGTTGTGTATTACATTATTTGTGTCTTAATCATGAGGATTTATTAGTGGAAGATTATATACAGGAGGGCCTACCATTTGTGCATGAACATAATTACCATGATCCACAATACATACCTGAACCTCATCCCAATGAACCAAGAAATATGCAAGATAATATTGCAAGGCAACTGTTTGCGAGAAGGAACAGAAGACAAATATAATATCAAACTTTATTATAACAATATTGCAATGTAACATTAATAAACTTTGCCAAAACGTAATTTCTTTTCTACAAAAAATGAACAAAAACCAAACCAAAACAAAATACTTATAGATAAGTTAACATGCTTATAAACTTACAATTTGTCAATAAGTTTTTGCATCATTTTTTCGTACACACTTAATGCTTGTTGTGTTAGCTGCTGACGTTCAAGATACCGTTTGTTTCTAGCTTCTTCTTTTTTTACTATTTTGGAACATTGAATTTAGGAGGGACACCTCTATCTCTAATCTTTTTTGGTGGCCCTTCATTTTCCTTATCACTGTCTTCTGTATTCTCTTTAGTCAGTGTTGATGATGCTATTGCTATAGGGTTAATGTTGGGATTAGTACCGAAAATCTCATCAAATTCGGACATATATTCAAAAGAAATAGGACTTTCTCCAGTTCCTCGACCGGACATGTTATCCTTCTTTTTCACGTACCTTCCTTTCAAATATTTAAATTTGTTTTTTAATTTGTGCTTTCTAATAGAGATAGCCAAGGCTGGCCATTTTCTCAGTTATAATTTTCCAAACATGTTCATTTTTCATTGTGGTACTTTTGAAGTTATTAATGTTTTCTTTGCATACGTTAATGAGAGTGAGAATAGCATCTCTCTCCCATCGTGACGATCCTGAACTTGAAGGTTCTGGTTGTGCACTGCTAGAACATTGAGAATCATCTTCAAAATATGGTTCATTTGATTTGCTAAAATTATTACTGTCCTCGACAATGTTAAAAAATTTTAACAGCTCTTCTGAGGGCGTCATGTACATTAGTGTGTTCTCTGTAACAAATTAGTCATTTGCGATAAGTTGAATGACTACAATACTAACCTCTAGTGTCCATTACTAACCAATTACCGTTTGTCCCTTGGACTACATCCCCCTGATCATTTTTAATTAAAATGTGTCTTCCGGTTTCTAACTCGGTACTACCGGCTGCGTTATCATCACACGAAGTGAAATGTAAGTTATGTTCGGTTTAAAATCTAACAACAAGCGTTCGCCGCTTTCAGCTGATCATAACAACGACAGCGCAAGCGCGACAATTTTCAACTCAGTCTGGACTGGCGTAATTGGAGCGTCGTCAGAGCGACTCGTCTGGGAGTTTTTGAGCGAATATTTTGGAGTGGAATCGGTGACAACTAACGTTCTTGGGAATTTAAAATCTAAAAATGACATTCTTAGGTTATGTAAAAATGACAAGTCGTTAAGGTGAAAATGACATATTGGTAATTTATATTTTTACAAAACGTCAATATTCGTTACAGTTTTTTCGTGTGTGTTTTTAGGCGTTTTTAATACAAATATAAAATATGGAAGGTAATCAGTACTTTACCGTACTGCATGGTCAACAAGCAAAACATGTGGTTCCCAAGAATCACGACTTTGGTTTCTTCACCTGGTCATCAAGACCCTTGCGGACAATAAGAAAAAAAATATAATACAATACACAATCATACATTAATATAGGGCATTCAACAAGTATTCTACAAATTAATGTTGAAGGGTTGAGTGAGGTCAAATCAGATTTCTTATCTAATCTTTGTTTCAGAAATACGGTCGATATTTTACTTTTACAGGAAACACACTGTGGAGATGAGACAGGTATACTCAATACAGGTATAGTAAAGATTTTTAATTAATAAACTTTATTGATAGTCGTTTATTAAAAATTAAGTGAATGGGGAAGAACGAATTAAGCTTGGACGTACAGGTTTTGATTACAGATTAGAAAATAAGTCAGAAACACGTATTAGGCTGAAACCTGAAGTTAGGAAGGTGCCTACAGCTGCTATTTTGATTTGTGTAGACCTAAAAGAAAATTTGTCAGGTACAGAACGTAGGTTGTTTTCTTGTATTTGTTGTAGCAAGCCACATGCAAGCCAAGACTGCTTTCATGCTTCCAAGACATTCGTCTTTATTTATTATTATTTTCATTTATTCTGCGTTCATTTAGATACATAGAAGAACGCATTCTGAGTTTTATCACAAACCCTGGTTAGTTTTCAGACAGAGGATGTATATCTGCAAACTTTTTTGGTTAATCTATACAATGGAAGTCAGAAAATTTTAGTAAGAGCCATTATTGACACAGTTTCTTAGAGACCATTTGTGAGTAAAAGAATTATTCGTACTTTGAATTTGCCAGTGATTGGTGAACATAATGCTAAGCTCGGTCTATTTGGTAGAGTCCCTACTGAACTAATTCCTCATACACGTCACAGATTAAACATTAGTGGTCAGGATAAAAATAATTATTATGATTTTATAGTTATGAATCATCAACAAAAAAATTTGTAATGATATTCCTACTTTACCTATTGATATTTTTGAAGAGTTAATGGAGCAAAAAAATATGCCTGCATTACCAAGACATGATGCATTTTCCGAAATTGAAGTTCTTGTTGGTGCTGATGTATGTGGCTAATTACAAAACTAAGATAAGCAGGCGATTATGGGACCTAATAAAAGTGACGTTAACGCATCTTCTGAAGTTCAAACTTATTTGTCGTTATTTATTCAAGATTCCTCAATCAGTAATTTGTGGAAATTAGATTTAATGGGAATTTCAGATCCTCTAAAAGTTCGTACCGTAGAACAGGCAGAAAGAGAAACTGTTTTGAAGTTTCAAGAGACGGTGAGATACAATATTTGACTTCCTTGGCTCTATGAACCGGGTAATTTGCTAGATAATTACGAATTAACAATGAAGCGACAGAGTAACGCAAGGGATAAGATTTTGCGTGATAATATTATGAACGAATACCTAGAAATATTCAATGACTGGGAATTGAATAATATCATAGATAAGGTTCCAATTATTCCAATTATCAAATTTGATGGTCAACGAAGACGTTATTTATCTCATCGGCCGGTTATTAAAGCAAACAGCGCCACCACTAAAATCAGGCCAGTATTTGATGCGTCAGCAAGGCTAAAAGGAAGATTGTCACTCAATGATTGTTTGGAAAGGGGTTCAAACTTAATCTTACGGATTCTAGATATTCTTGACAGATTTCGTGTAGGATCAATTAAAATAATTTCAAACATTAAGCCTGCTTTCTTACAAATACAAATTGAACCTGTAGACCGCGATTTTCTACGGTATCTTTCACCAAAAATTGATAACGTAATTTATAGGCATTGTAGGGTAGTTTTTGGTGTCATATTGTTACCATTTTTACTTGGACAGTCATTCGGTGTCATTTAGATCAAGTGGAGGAACCTTACCGCAAAACAGCGAATAAATTGATAGAATAATCATTTTATGTGGATAATTACGCCACTAGTGTTAATAATATTTGTGAACTCGATAAATTTCAAAACGAATCAGTTCATATCTGGATACAGCAAAACTTAATTTAAAATGTTGGAAAATGAATTGTTTAGACCAAAATTTAAAGTTTGGGGGAAACCTCAGTACTTGAACTTTGTTGGAATAAAGCAGAGAATACGTTAAGATACGTAATTAATAAAAAACTTGTTGGCGCAGAAAAGATTACGAAAAAATTCATTTTGTCCGAAATTCAAAAAATTTATGATTTTGTTGGATATTTATGTGCGATAACTGTACTGTTAAAAACGATTCTCCAACGATTATGCGAACTGAAATTGGGTTGGGATGATGGCGTTATAAAGAAAGATGCGACTTTACATTGTTTTGCTGAGGCAGGTCAATAATCCTATGCTGCGGGTGTATTTGTAAGAACTATCGACCAATTTGGAAACATTTCTATGCATTTGGTTAGAGATAAAAGTCGTGTTAGTCCGATCAATAAAGCTACAATTTCTCGACTTGAACTTCTATCATGTACTATTGGAGCTCGACTCATTATTATACTTATTCAATGACGAACCATGAAAGGCTTTTGTTTACAACAGAGTTCATGAGATAAGAAAAATTAGTAATTATGATTTCTGATTTCATATTCCTGGAAATAAAAATCCAGGAAATCTACCTTTCCGAGGGATTAACCTTTGCCGTTTACAGAAGGAAAAATGGTGGCCAGGAGCTGCATGGTTTAATGGATTAATTACTGAGAGTGAGGAAGCAGATAGGAAACGAAAATATAATGTTTTGCAAGTAATGACTTCCACCAAGGCTGATGATGTAGTTTCAGTTGCTATGCATCGTTTTTTAAATTTTCATAAAATTCTACGAATGGTAGCTTGGATGATGCGTTCCATTTGAAATCTGAAGGCTAAGGAAAATCGTATTACAGACCAGATTTTGACGATTGAAGACTTAGTTCTATTTCAGTGTGTTCAGAGGGAATTGGAGATTTGGAATTGGAACAATTTATTGCTAGATGAAACCGGTATATGGAGAGTACGAATACCTTTGCTTTCACGTGAAGATGAAGAGGATTTTATTCTACCGTTTTGCTTCCTGGTGATAATCCTCTCACAAACAGGATTGTAGAATATTATCACTTTCACAACTGTCATGTTGATCCAAATATTATAGGGATTACAAAGGCTAAGCGTGTTGTACGTTCTATTGTTAATTCTTGCCAGGATTGTCGTCGTTTTACTGCTCAACCACTTTGCACTGTTGTTGCTCCTTTGCCAAAGATCGAGTGGGAGATGCCACTGTTTTCGAGATCACTGGAGTGGATTTGGCGGGTCCAATTTATTTGTCTTGCAATCAAAAACCTTTACACATGTAGAAGTATATCGAGCTATTTATTTGGTGTTGGTTAAATATTTATCCAGAGACTCCTATTATAAGCTTACGTCGTTTCATTGCCCGAAGGAAAAGACCCCAAATTATTTACTTTGATAATGGTTCTAATTATGTGGGAGCGAATATTGCTTTTGGAGATCTGAATTGGGAGCGAATTTAGAAAGAAATTAAGGTTGAACAAATTTGGTGAAAATTTAAAACCCCCACAGCGAGCTGGTGGGGAGGGTTCTTTGAGACAATGATTGGAATGGTCAAAGGTATGTTGAGAAGAGTGCTCGGCAGGTCGACACTTGATGAAGAAGAAACGCAAACTGTACTTTGTGACTGCGAGGTTGTAATTAACTCCAGACCCCTTACCTATCTGTATGAAGATCCTGGAGATATGGTACCTCTTACTCCTTCTTTGGTTACGTCCGGCCGTATGACTGGGAATGGTGTTAGTGATATAGACCACGTAAATTTAAATGCTGAAAGTCTGAACAAGAAAGTTAAACATCGACAAAAAATTGAGACATAGATTCCGAATTGAGTATTTGAGATAGTTAAAAATTGACACAACAAGAAAGTTACTCGACCAGTTAAAGTTTCCTGGTAGAGATGGAGAAGTTCGTCGACTTCTGGTGCGTACTCAGAAGGAAAAGTACGAGGGTCCGGTACAGAAAATTCTGGTGATGATGTTACGATAGAAGACGTCAGTGCTGATTCCGTTCCTGCGATAACTTTTTGATGGTTGACGTTTTACCTGATGCAGTACCTCTGATTTTGCCTGATTTCGATTGTTCAAGGGCTGGTGTCCTATCGAATAGCATGAAGAGAGATAAAAATACAAACGAGCCCAAAGATCACATAGTCCACGTTACGAGGCTTGTAGAAAGGTTAGGAGACCCAACCGATTTCACCTAATTAATCAAATTATGTATGTTTTTAGGACTAGTTAACAGTGTCTCAAAAGTGGGGAGTAATGTTGGTGCGTACTCAAAAGGGAGAGTACAAAAGTCTGGTACAGAGAATCATTCCGTTAGAAGTACAGAGTTCTGTGGTGAAGTGTTCTGGTGATGATGTTACTATAGAAGACGTCAGTGCTGATTCCGTTCCTGCGATAATTTTCGAGGGTTGACGTTTTACCTGGTGCAGTACCTGTGATTCTGCCTGGTTCTGATTGTTCAAGGGATAGTGTCTTATCGAATAGCATGAAGAGAGATAAAAATACAAACGAGCCCGAACATCACATAGTCCACGTTACGAGGTTTGTAGAAAAGTTAGGAGATTCAACCGATTTCATCTAATTAAATCAAGTTATGTATGTTTTTGGGACTAGTTAACAGGGTCTCAAAAGTGGGGAGTAATGTTATATATCGGTCAAACGATATTATTATTACTATATTTGAATTTTGCTGCTACATTCTTATAACTTATCATTTTGTGTGCGTTATTGATTTTGTAATTAAAAGAAAAGAATGTGACACATGAGCTAAATTATTTTAATGACAAAAAAAAATGCTTTAATTTTTTTTAGTAAGTATGTTTTTATTTTGTTGATCTGTTTTATTAAATGAAGTGTTTGTGAATTAAAGTAAATTTGGTGAGTCGACTCCAAGTGTATTGTGGCCAAGTTGGAATTTTATGGTGCCTGAGATTGTACAGAAAGCCGAGTTAACGGACACTTTTATTTAGTTCTTCATTTTGTGTTTATAACAAAATGAAGAACTAAATAAAATGTCAAATTGAGAAATCTCCTAATACTGAATCAACGTAGTGCAATTAGAATAAAAATGGGTTAAATTTTTACACTTGTCAACCATATTTGAACACAAATTGTCTGACTTATTTAATACAAGTTGATTGTAAATTCAGCGCCACTTGATTTACTCTTTTATTATTCATGATAGACAAAAGTTTACAAGATGAACATTTTCCAAACTTTGCACAAAATGGCTGACTTTATTTTTTTAATGAATCATGTATTTTTTAGGTTAAAGTGATTCTTTGATAAATTTGCTTTAAAAAACTACAACACAATTATAGCGCTAAAGTTACTAATAAATTAGTTATTTATTATTCAAAATCTAAAGAGATGCTTTCGATTGGTACAATTAATCTTAGGAGCTGTAAAAACTAATGTCTACAACGGTCAGAATACGATTGTTAGTAGTGTTTAAAAAACTATAAAACAGGTATAGCGTTTAAAGTCACATGTCACGAAATCAAAATTTAACAGCAGTAGATCATCAAATAAATATTTTCCAACTTATGAAAACAGAAAACAGCTAATATAAATAACAGGTTATAAATATCTCTAACAAAACAACAAAAGAAAAATTAACAAGTTTAACAATTGTTCAAAGTGCCCCACTATTTAGTTGTATACATAAGCGGCTTCTATTCACAATACTTCTTTGTACATTTGCAGCACTTTGGGTTTTATTTCATCATATTCTGAGCGTTGTACACATTAGCTTTCACAGCTCCTAAGATTAATTATACCAATCGAAAGCATCTCTTTAGATTTTGAATAATAAGTAACTAATTTATTAGTAACTTTAGGGCTGTACTTGTGTTATAGTTTTTTAAAGAGAATTTATTAAAAATACTAAGTACATGATTTATTTAAAAAAAATTTGATATCATTTTTACTTAAACCGGAAGTCAGCCATTTTGTGCAAAGTTTGGAAAATACTCATCTTGTATACTTGTAAAACTTTTCTTAATGAACTTTTGTCTATCATGGATAATAAAAGAGTAAATCAAGTGGCTCTAAATTTACAATCAACCTGCATACAGTTTTTCATGTACAAATAATTTATAATATTTATAAAATAGTGCATAAAATCATATAATAAATGAAATATTAAATACATTAATACAATCAAATTATTCTCGTAAATTACAGTAGCTATTTATATGATGATTTGATAAATTGCTTTAAGCTAATTTTGGTATTTTCATTTGTGATACTCTTATTTAAGTAGTATAACTTATGAATATTTATTGGTATAAATCGATTCGACAGAATTTATTAGTGTTGGCAAAATTCTAAAATGTCGTTTTTATTGTTTATTCACATTCGAAACGAATTCATACATTTACGCATCAGTTTTAATTAATAGAAAAATATTTTACATTTACGTGAAAATATTTTGAAGTTACCGAAAAATAAATCGATGCTTTTTTAAAATAATCTTCATTTATATGAAATTGGAAAAAAATCAAATAAAATTGTTCCCTTAACGTAACCTGTATTTGTAGCGTTGGCCATAACCTAGGACTTTCTTGCTCCCGTAAGAACACTTCAGTTCGACTGAATTGATCCCACGATACTGTCCAGAAGTGCTCGAATCTGTTAGGATGAGAACAAGATGCCATCCACCGATAAACAAAGATAGGTATGCATTTGAAAGTTCGTATTAAACTATGAAACCACGATGAGAGCATGTATGTACTTCAGATAAGTTTGTTTTCCTCATGATCTCTGCTGATTTCAAATTCCATTTGTATATATTTTTAGATAACACTTGAATTCATTTGGAAAGCATAAAATAGGTTGTGTATGTTGAAAGTTATGTAGCTAGGTTGATTATTTCAAATGTTTATTAAACAAAAGTGGATAATTCTATAAAACCTGACAAATAATTAACATTTTAAGCAAATGTAAAATATTAGCATTGTGTGTAATAGGTGCAATTAAATTTTGTTTGAGGTGAGTACGACAAATGTAATTTCAACAAATAAACAACTAATGTAAGGACAATTAAAGGAGGAACGATAATAACGAATTTATAAATTAATTTAATTTTTTTCTTTATATAAAAAATGTCTCGATTGAATAATGCCCGTCATCAGTTGATTCCAGACAAATGAAGATATACAAATAAGTTATATGATTGTATGTTTTTACCTTATTCTTTTTGAAATTTTAAACGTTTAAATGACATACATTACAATTAAAATAATGGTACAATCGTTGCCTGATTATGAATGCATTAATCCATTTTTTATCTTATATCATGTAATCTAGTTTTCTCCGTCAATCATATTATTTGAATTATTCTCTTTTCGTTATAGTTGTGATTATTAAAATATGCCTGCTTCATATTGAATATTACATTATTGATTTAAATTAAATTGGACAGCATTAAAAGTTAATTACAGATATCAAAATTCTTTAACTTAAAAGTATCTGCTACTTAAAATGTTTATACGTCGGATATTAGATTAATTTGATTTATTGCATGGCCTCATTTTGTTTAATATCCGTAATTATAATCATCAAAGTAAATAATCTGGTTTTAAACTGGTTATAGAAATTGCTATTTTATATATATTTGTTTGCTAAACCTGCTATAAAACTTACAATTTTTAATTTGATATCACTTTACACACATTTTTCGTCAAAGTATCGAATACTAGCCGTATAAATTTTTTTATTCAGCTAACTCACGGGTTTTACACAATTGGTTTGGTTTTATTTTATTTATCATTTTGTTTTATGTAATTACTCGACGTCGTATAAATAAGATAGGGAATTATCGGACGGTTTTGAAACTGAAAATTTTTACACCTCTTTTTTTACTTTTTCGAGGAAAATAGTAGAAAATAGTTGGCAATTCTTTTTACAAAATTCCTAGAAAAATACACAAAATTTTATATTGGCAAACTGCAATACTACAGTGCAGTACGTTGTTGTTGTGGTCATTTCGTGTTATTGAAGTTTTTTTTGTTATTTTGTTGTATTTACTTGATTTTCAATTCTTTTCGTTTTAAAACCAGTTAACTTTTAGTGTAACATAATCAAAGCAAGAATTTGAAAATGCATTTATATAGATTTAATATATAAATAAATAGTAACTCTAGCAACGCCAATGAGATTTGTCACCAACTATTACCAACAATTAATTGTAGTGGTACCAACATTTTAATACTTTTTGATCGTTCTGTATATGCAAAGTTATTACATTATCAATGCTCCATATACAAAGGAATACATTGCTTGAACATTTTTTTCTTAAAAAAAGAAATTTTCTGTATTTTGACAACTCTATGATACTACACGTAAAGTTAAGCGCTAATGTAAGAATTGTTGTTCCAAAATTATTTGTTTTATTAAAAATATGTTGTCTAATCAAAAGTTTAGAGGTTTTGTTGGAGAATAAAGCAGTAAATTTAGATTTTTAAATAATGGTCTTCCACACGGATCGGTTCTTGCACCTATTCTTTTAATGTAGGTATGTATTTCTAATCTTCCTTCATTACAATGTCAAAAACTCGTCTACGCCGATGATATGGCAATTTCATTTCAACATTCGGAGTTTTTCAAAATTAAAAGAAAGCTATCTGATAAATTGCGTATTATAGAAAATTATTTAAAAAAACGGCAATTATGCCCCAATCTTAAAAAGACAGAGGTTTCTTGTATTCCTTTACTTCTTACAGATGCATTGGCATTAGTTTATTCTACAGCAGAATATTGTGCTCTTGTCTGGTTGAATAGTTAACATACACAAAAAATTGATGCCCAGTTGAATTGTACTATGCATATAATTAGTGGAACCATTAAATCTACTCTCGACTGGTTTCCTGTTCTTTGTAATACAACTCCATCAAACGTTCGACGAAAAGCTAGTTAAAACGAGAATGGGATGAATGCCAACTCAACAAAAACTTACCAATTTGGAATGACATTGAGAACCCTCCTGCCGAAAAACTTAAATCTCGAAATCCTATATGGTTGCAAGACTACTTAAATACGGCTTTCTCTGAAGTTGAAGAATGGAAAAATTATGGTCTGGAGATCCAACAATAGAAGTCTCTGATCAAAAAAAAATTGGTCAAAAGTACACCGGATAAAAACAGGACATTCAAAATGCAACTTTTTGTTATTTATATGGGGTGCGATTTCTAATCCAAATTGTGACTGTGGAAACGAACCAGAGACCGGTATACACATTGTAGAAGGTTGTCAATTAACAAAGTTTAAAGGAGGGTTTGTAAACATTCATAAATGATTGATGAAGCTATATTTTGGTTTACGAATCTGAAGGACATCTAAAGTTCAGCAATATTTTGTATTCTCTGTCCTGATTATCTGTTTTTCCATTATTTCTTTTGCTATTTCTTTGACCTACTATTTTTTCGTCATTGTCGTTACTGGCGCTTGGACCGGTCCATTATATGTCGTCATGCAATGGCTGTGCTATTATATTTTATGTTTTTATTTACCTTCTATAATGTTTACACACTTAATTAATATTATTACATATGAATACTAAAGTGGGTAAGCGTTGGCATGTTTAGGTTTTAGTGGTTTTTATAAACCTTGAAGCAAATGCTTTGCCAAGACGAACCAATCCACAATAACACACGGATTCGTCACCACACTGTACACGTTTATACTGATCTTCTGGGACACCATACATAACACTTATATCACAATACAATATTTAAAATGTACCATACGAATAAATGAATAAATAAATAGCAAACATTTGAAGAAACACAATTTGTTACAGTAATTCTCAACCGTTGTTAGCAAGTTAGAGCTCTTAGAAAGATCCTTATTGCTAGGCGCATTTTCGACTCACGCGCAGACTTTTCGGTGGCAGTTTGCTCGATATTTTTTAATCCTAGTTCCCATCAGAAAAACAAGGTGTACGGTAAATTCCGGTTGTTAAGAATCTTCTTGATTGGTTTAAAGATAGTTTTAAAATTGTCCCTTTTTAGAAATCTTCCTAGGGTCTGTAACTTTGAATATAACTGAAAAATATGCGTAGGTGGTAGGGGTCGACTCTCAGATACCGTTGCTCTCTATCTTTTCGACCTTATTTATCTTTCGATTTCCTTCCTGGTATACCCGTTAGCCTCAAAGACATTTTTTAGGCGTTTGAGATCCTCTCCGGTTCACAAATTATATAAACTCGTTTCGTCATCGTTTTGATGGTTTTATATTTTTATTCAATTCTCGAGAACACCCGATCGAACGGAAGTAACTTGCTAATGGTGTTAGCAAAACGCGAAAAAATTTGTCAGAAACGCATTGTTGAATTTTTTTAGATTGGGAAACTGTCAGATAAATCAATGTAAAGGTAATAAAACGCTTTTATATAAAGTTTGCTCTTCTCGAGCCCTTCTAGGTGGAGGTGAATGAAACAACAAACTCAATACGTTGTCAACGCTGACGTTTCGCCCCCTATGCGTAGGGCTTTATCAAAGCTCATAACTTTGTTGTTTGTATCAAGTTGGGTTTGTTTGTGTGTCTTTTAATTAAATATAATTTTTTAACCATATACATTTTTAATACAACTTAAGACTATCAACTCTTATTTGTTATGAGCCTTGATAAAGCCCTACGCATAGGGGGCGAAACGTCGGCGTTGACAACGTATTGAGTTTGTTGTTTCATTTACCTCCACTTAAGGGCTCGAGAAGAGCAAATTTTATATAAAACTTATAATTTTGGAGGAATACTCACCTGATTCGTAATAAAACGCTTTTTTCTTATAAGCAGAGTTAACAATTAACAGAAGCATATTTTAAATTAGATGATTTTAAAATTTTTGGCTTAATATTACAAATCAAACGTAGGGTAAGTAAAAGCACGTTAGAATATCTGGGGTATTCTAATGATAACAGCATCATTCATGAAATATTTATTCGTGACTAGATGACCCGACAGACGTTGTCCTGTATTTTCTAAGAGTTTTACATGATTTGGTCTTTTCATCGAATTGTTGTGTGCATTAAGTTTATCAACTTGTCTTGATGAATCGCAAATAAAACAAATTTGGAAAAATGTGCAGTCATTGTACGGTGGCAATAAGGAATCTGTTCGATAATATAATCGTCACGAAACCTACAAGGTTAAAAGCGAACTGGTAAAATAATATTTAGAACTTGTTTCACTAAAGTTGGCTAAATTTAATCATTAATTAAATAAATTAAATCCAACAAATAAACACAGCAACAACTGTCTTTATTCAATGATTAAATTTAATCAAGGTTGGCAAAACCGGCCCTTAGTCAGTGTTTCGATACAACCATTTGTACTACCTGCATAAATCCACATTTAAATAAATTAATTAACTGCAATGAACAAACACTTCTAAAAAAACTCGAGAAACTCAAAACTTTACCGTGCACGAACTGTCAAACGCGCTAAGTTTTCTGAAATATTCAAATTTTCTGCGCAATTTATTTCCGTAAGTACCTTCTATGAAGTATTACAAAACTTAAAAAAATGAATGAAATATGTAAAGTTGTTCTTAAGTTATGGCGTAACACAGGGAAATAGGGATTTATTTTTATATACAGGGTGGGGCACTACCAACGAATTATTCTATAGCGTTAAAACGACAAATAATGTTAAAAATTTTAAGGCATACATATGTCAAGATTATTTGAAACCATATTTTAAAAATATTTTGAATTGTACAGGGTGCTCTAGAAACACGTACCATATCAAAGTTGGGTTATTTTAAATGGATCACCCTGTATTTTTTTATTTTTAAATTGCACAATATAAAATAAGGTATGTCCTTTAACATATCCCTATACCTACTTACTTCCGTTTCTGAGATAAATCGATTTTACCTGGTTTGCAGACTCTCCAAAAAAAATGCAATAACTTCAAGATAAATAAGAACAGGCAATTTTGGTTTACACCACCTTACTAAGAGCCTTCAACACATCTTTTGCAATATTTATTAATATGTTATGATGTACAGGGTGTTTTTAATACTACTGCATAACACTAACTACTTAAAACTTAAATAACTTGCTTAACTTAAATAGAACACCCGACATTTCTTTAGCCTGTTGAAAGCTAGAACTAATTATCTTTTACTCGGTATTAGGGTTACCAACCCCTAACTCTGATAGTTTTCGAGATATTTAAAAATTTGATAGTTTAAGAATTTACGATGTACTTTTGTAATCTTTGTACTAAGAATGTGATACAAATCGCTCTAATAGTAGTACGATAATTTCCAAAATTTTTATTTTAATTTTTTTTAACAAAGTTACCAATGTTTACAGTGTCATCGATTTTTGCTGAAACTAATCACGGTTGCTGTTGTTTGTGACAGGTGGGCGCGATTAGACTGACTCTTAGAGCCCGACATTCATGAACACATTTCTGTTATTTTGTTCTGAAAAATTCAGAAAAATTATTTGTTCAGTTTTTTTGGGGCCCCCTTTCCAACCAAAAATTTTTTAAAATGTGGTTTAAAAAAATCTGATAAAAATAATCCCCAAAAAATCTTTCATTATTTGTTTTTTTTTTTATAAAAAAAAAATCATTGTTATTGCCCCCCCCCTTATATAAAATACTTTCTTGCTAAAATATTTTTTTTTTTTTTTTCTTTATATTTATTTTTTTTTTTTTTAAAAAAAAAAATTAAATGAAAGTGATCACAAAAAAAAAACAAATAAATAAAAAAATTTATTTCTATTTTTCTTTTTTTTCCTTTCCTCTCTTCCTTAATTTTTAAAAAAAAAAAATAAAATAAAAATAAATAATTTTTTTTTTTTTTTTATATTTAATTTTTTTTTTTTGATTTTATTTTAAAAAAAAAAAAAAAAAAAAAAAAAAACTCACCATTTTTTTTTTTAATTAAAAAAAAAAAAAAAAAAAAAGAAAAAAAAAAAAAAAAAAAAAAAAATAAAAAAAAAAAAAAAAAAAAAAAGAAAGAGAAAAAACCCCCACCTCCCTCCACCCCACAGCAAGAGAGGAGAAAAAAAAAAAGACAAATACAAAATACATAAATTATCCCCCACAAAAAAAACAACCAAAACACAACAATAATAAAATTTCAATGTTTGCAGAATTGTCGTGCGCAACCGCCCCACTTAGTATCACCCTCCGTGCAGCTTTTGCTCACTCTTCAGTTAGTGATAACGTCCTCTTTATAAGTGGGAGCGCGATGCCAAGAAGGCACTCTTCCTTCGAGGTTCCTTCAGAATTCTCTGAGAATACCGAGCTTCTTAGCAACCGTCCGAATTCTGTCCGAATAACCGCACTAAAGCTTTGCTTTACTATATACTGTACTCATTCTTCTCACTTCAATAACTGCGATACTACTCTGAAACAGGTGATTGAATTCCGTCTCGTTCAGACATAGGTCTCAGTTATTTTCATTAACCGTATTTTCAAAGCCCACCTCCACTGCTGATTAGCATTTGGTACGGGTTGTGGCAAAACCGTATTAACCGCTTAAAACCCACCTATAAAACCACCGTTATTAATCCGTTCTCTTACAGCTATCACATACTTATCACCGAACCCCTACAGTGCGGCTGATTCACTCGGTAGCACTGGCAAAGGGTGTGTCAAGATTACTCCGCTTACTTTAATTACAGCCGCAGTCAGACCACCACCGAAACCGAGGGTATAACTTCTCGTGCATAGACCGCTCGCATACAAGGCTTCATCGTACTCGGGTGACTATAGTTTATCCGGTGTGCCCTACGACGGACTTCCGTCACTTATAAAGCCGTAATCTTAAACTCCGTTTCTTATCCCTTAGGGAGCGAGACCGGTCAGAAGTTGCTCTAACCTACAAGATTAATTGTGGTCTTTAATAACCGCTGCTGATGCATAATCTGACTAACCTGTTTTCAGTAATCCAATAGCACCGTCTACTGGAAACAACCCTCCGCACCACCAGCACCGGGACACCGTCCGATTTGACCCTAAAAGGGGGCCGCACGTGTAATTACCAATTCGCCGTCCGTACGCAAGAAACAACAAACCGGGGACAAGGTCACGGCAGTGTCTCCATCAACGCCACATTCCACCGGGAACTTTCAAGCGTACGAATTAAATAGTTTTTGATATTGTATATTATCACCGCGTGTAAATAATTACTGTAAAATTGTTCTGTAAATACGATAATATATGTATATTATTTCGAACTCTGGACATTATTCTTCGACTGAAGCTAAACCCGCGGGTAATTATAAATTTTTGTACGCCCCTTTTATTCCCAAACTACAATTTTTAATTGTAACTTTGGGCATCAAAGGTGGACGTTTCAGCGGCTTCATTGATAGGGGCTGCAGGGGTCTTTCCATCTTGGTTGCTACCATTTTTTTTTTTCTTCGCCTCTTTTTTGAAATTTTTTCATTTTTTTTTTTTTTTCCACCCAACATATTTTTTTTAAAAAAAAAAAAAAAAAAAATCCATTAATAAATAAAAAATTATTAAAAATTTAAAAAATACATTTTTATTATTTAAATCTGTTATAAAGAACTTCCCCTCCACCCCCCCCCCCCCCCCACCAACCTCCCCCCCCCCCCTCCAAAAATTTTTTTTCAAAACAAAAAAAAAAATAAATAAAAGAAAACCCACTTTTTTTTTTTGAATGGAGGGGCACCCAAACAAAAAAAACAAACGAGAAAAACCAAGAAAAATTTACAAGCCCCCCCCACCACCCCGACACCAAAGTTAAAATAAAATTTATAACTTTTATCAATATTTGCCAAGTAAATACTGACTTATATAAAGTCATATTTATGAATATACCAAAAATTGTGTTTAAGAATTCATGAAACGTTATCCAATTAAACATACTTTAACCAGTGTTAGTTGAAAATGATCCTCCTTGTTCATATAATTTTTTTCTGTAGATTCCTAACAACGTTAGGCCTTCAATAGGAGTAGTGCCAAAGGATTATGACTCAATAACAACTAGTTATTCATTATCCGAGGTTTCGGCTGCAGTAGTGCAGTCTTTATCAAGGAATCTAAAGTCATAATCCTTCTCCTCCTGTTGAAAGCCTAACGTTGCTAGGGATCTACAGAAAAAAATTTAACCAGTATGTTTACAATGCTTAACTGTAGTAAAGAAACACAAAAAAATTATCAATTTTCTGATTGTATGGTTGCAATTAAACTATTTTGATAAACTTAATATTCAAAGCAATAATTCTTTAGTACTTGATTCCACAAAACACCAACGAAACATTATGTTAGAAAATGATAAATGCATTTGAAATGGTATTAAAAATTTGGCCTCTCATAGCCTTAAACTGTTGAAAATTTTGTAACATTTTTTTTTTTTTATTTTTGTTAAATTAATTAAGTAAATAAAAGTTGTTATTATTTGATGATGAATAAAACATAAAAAAATAAAAAAAAATATAGGAACTGCATGCACAAGCAATTTCCGCGTCCGTATTTTGCGGAAGTATAAACAAACAAAGAATGCTACGTTCGCAAGGAATTATTGTAACCTTGCAAGCTAAGCATCCCAACACGCCAGACGGTATATAATGAGGCGAACGAGTCAACAGAAGACAGACCCAGAGTACGATACGGCGTAGTAACCAAAGTGACTAGTGCGATCCCAGCAGTTCCGCGTTCCTATATGGCGCTTACTCGCATTCCGCTCTCGCAGCAAACGCATTAACATTAAACAACTAACAGCGCGGTTATTGTAAGTTAAAATAAACTCGTATTCGCAAACTCAACGTAGTTTTTCTCTGATGCAAACCGGCGCCTAGAACTAACCCCTAGCCGCCACAGTGGTGACCCCCGACGTGATGTATTTGATCAGAGGAAGGTCACCGTTCGAAGACTTCACCGCAGAATTCAGAAACAACGGTGCAACGTCTTATCCAGTGACGACCATCATCATATTTTTCGTGATCGTCCTGTTCGCCGCCAAACACTGGTAAGACTCCGACGCACATACGAGTAATGGGAGGTTCTGAATCTAAGGAAGAGATCATCGTGCAGAACGCAAACGGCAGCGCATCTGCCACCCTAAACACCGCCGAAACTCTCCACACAATCACCGTCGTATTATTGGTATTAATCATCATCCGGTTCGCCGCAAAGGACCTCTGCGCATTTCACAAGAGGAAGGTAAACCGCGCGGCCACCAAGCTCCAGGCACAAGCGACAGTGTAATCTTCGAGACGACATCAGATCACACTGGCTGCCGCGAACAAACGAAAAATGGCCCCCACAATCGCAACCGCTTCCGCGAACCTCACGACGCCTACAACGACCCCCGCAATCGAACGCGTAGGCGTACGCATCCCCATTTTGGCCGGAAGACCCTCTCATGTGGTTCCTGCAAATCGAAGGCCAATTCGCTTTAGCTGGGATCATCGCGGACGAAACAAAATATAACTACGTGATCGCCAATATAGATACCAAGCATGCCACGGAGGTACGCGACATCCTTCAATCACCGCCGACCGAGGGCAAATACGACACCCTCAAAAGGAACTAGTCAATCGCCTCAGCGCATCGAAATCGCAAAAGATACAGCGATTGCTTGAAGGCGAGGAACTCGGCGACCGCAAGCCATCGCAGTTCCTACGACACCTGAAAAACCTCGGTGGGAGCACCATCCCTGACGACTTCCTACGAACCCTATGGCTCAACCGTTTACCGGCAACGATGCAGGCGATTCTGGCAACGCAGACCCACGACGACCTCGATAAAATAGCCGTGCTCGCCGACGCCGTAAACGAGACGCTCGCATTCAAAAACGTATATACGTGCGACGCACGAACCCCCGCATGGACGCCGAACCCCGACGCAACAGGCAACCCGCGTTCCGACAATCACGACCACCATCTCGAAGCCGTTCCAATTCGAGAGATCGACATCGAAATTACGACCCCAATAACACTGCCACATGTTGGTACCACCAAGTTTTCAAAGGCCGAGCGAGAAAATGCCGCGAACCGTGTGATTTCCCTTCGGGAAACGGACAAGGCAGTCGATAAACGCGGCCAACGACAGCCTCAACATAACCCCGCGCCGCCTCTTCTTGCACGAGCGGGCCACACGACAAAGATTCCTAGTGGACACCGGCGCGGACGTCTCAGTTTTTCCCCGCAAGTTAGTTAACGGACCACGACACAAAACATCATACGAGCTGACAGCAGCGAACGGATCCAACATCGCGACATATGGTTTCATAACCCTCAGCCTCAATTTAGGCTTACGACGATCTTTCACCTGGCGTTTTATAATAGCAGACGTAACGAACCCCATAATCGGAGCCGACTTTCTGCACCACTACGCCTTGCTGGTGGACATCCACAACAATAGGATCACCGACCCGTTAACAAACATATCACGAGCCACTGGAGTGACCTCAGACCACGAACGGCCTACGATACGCGAAATCTCAGGGACGACACCGTTCCACGAAATTCTCAAAGAATTTCCCGAGATCACGAGACCTTCGGGCGCACCGCACGTGCCAAAACACGAAACGAAGCATTACATTCGAACCACTCCAGGGCCACCAATAACTTGCAAACCACGCCGCCTTGCACCCGACAAATTGAGGATTGCAAAACATGAATTCCAGTCCATGGTCGACATGGGCATCGCTCGCCCGTCAGACAGCAGTTGGGCATCACCGCTGCACATGGCACCGAAAAACGGCCATGACTGGAGGCCTTGCGGAGACTACAGGCCCCTCAACGCCCGAACAATCCCTGATCGCTACCCCGTGCCACACATAGAAGACTTCGCGCAAGGACTCCGAGGAAAAACCATATTTTCGACAATAGATTTGGTACGAGCATATCACCAAATCCCAGTTGCAAATGAAGACATTCCGAAAACCGCAATTACGACACCTTTCGGACTGTACGAATTCCCCTTCATGTCTTTCGGACTACGAAACGCCGGCCAGACTTTTCAGCGTTTTATCGACGAGGTAACCCGAGGTTTGGACTACTGTTACACCTACCTCGACGACATACTCGTAGCCTCCACATCCGAAGACGAGCACAAAATCCATTTACGAACACTGTTCACGCGCTTACAGAGGTATGGGATACTCATTAACCCAACGAAATGCCACTTAGGCGTCACGAACGCACGTTTCCTCGGATACCAAGTCTCGAGCAAGGGCACGACACCACTGGCGGACAAAGTGGACGCAATCAGGAATTTCCCCACGCCGACAACGGCCAAACAATTGAGACAATTTTTGGGCATGATAAATTTCTACAGGAGATTTATACCAGGAATTGCCGAACTGCAGGCACCGCTAAATGACCTGCTCAAACGCAACATTAAAGGCGCAAAACCAATCGAATGGCAGACCAAAGCAAACGAAGCTTTCGATGCCTGCAAAGAAAGACTGGCACAGGCCACGATGCTCGCACACCCCGAACCCGGAGCAACCCTTGCCATAGTCACTGACGCCTCAAATAACGCAATCGGAGCCGCTCTCCAACAACGCATCGACGACGACTGGGAACCACTCGCATTCTTCTCCAGGAAACTTTCAAGCGCAGAGAGAAAGTACGGGACCTACGACAGAGAATTACTAGCGATCTACCAAGCCATAAAACACTTCAGACACATGGTTGAAGGTAGAGAATTTTCTGTTCGTACGGACCACAAACCCCTGGTATACGCATTCCGCCAAAAGCCGGACAAATGTTCCCCCCGCCAATTTCGTCACCTAGATTTTATATCCCAATTTACAACAGACATCCGTCACATCTCGGGCACGGAGAACGTCGTTGCGGACGCGCTATCCCGCATCGAAACAATCGCCACAGCCCCGATCGACTTCGAAAGTCTCGCAAAAGCACAGGCCACGGACAACGATCTGCAAACGCACCTGCGTCTAGGGAATTCACTCCAACTAAAAAAAGTGATTCTCCCCAACACGGACACAGCCGTATACTGCGATCTGTCCACCGCCAACGCCAGACCTTTCGTCCCTACAACCCACCGCCAGCACATTTTCAACACAATGCACAATCTGGCGCACCCGGGAACGAAAGCCACAACAAAGCTCGTCAAACAGCGTTACGTTTGGCCATCCATTGACGCCGATTGCCGACAATGGACACGCGCATGCATACAATGCCAACGATCAAAAGTCACGCGACACGTAAAAACACCTTTCGGAACGATAGCGAACCCATCCACACGTTTCGAGCACATTCATATCGACATAGTGGGACCGCTCCCCATATCGCAAGGCAAACGTTACTGCCTCACCTGTGTCGATAGATTTTCACGCTGGCCCGAAGCATACCCAATCGAAAATATCGAAGCCGAAACAATCACGCGCACGTTTTACAACGAATGGATCACACGCTTCGGTGTCCCGCTGCGAATAACCACAGACCAAGGGCGACAATTCGAATCACAACTGTTCAAACAGTTCAACAAACTCCTCGGCACCACACATTTGCGAACAACGGCCTACCACCCGCAATCGAATGGGATGGTGGAGCGTTTCCACCGCCACCTCAAAGCCGCCATCCGTTGCCACGAAACGAAACAGTGGACCGACGTACTACCCACGATTTTACTAGGACTACGAGCAGCATGGAGGGAAGACCTGAACTCATCTGCAGCCGAACTGGTATACGGCGAACCCCTGAGACTCCCTGGCGAATTCCTAGTACCAAAACAAACGCCCACAACGGACCCGATAAATTACATAACGAACCTCAAACGCTACTTCGCAGAATTAAGCCCCACAGCTGGAACAAACCACGCCAAACCAAACACATTCATTTTTAAAGACCTACAAACGGCCCAACAGGTATTCGTTCGACGCGACGCAGTAAAGACGCCACTCGAACAACCGTACGAGGGACCATTCCCGGTTTTAAAACGAGGAGATAAAACCTTAACGTTAAAAATAAGGGATCGCGAAACGACCGTCTCCATCGACCGCACGAAACCAGCCTACGTAGAAGGGAACCACACGCAGACGACGCAAACTTCAAGGACAACCTCGCCCACCACGGATCATCAAGGAGACACCGCCTCCAAACGAACACCACACACCATAACAAAGTCCGGAAGACACGTTCATTTTCCCAAGCGCCTGCATTAAGCGCGCACGCAAAATAATAAAGCGGCAAGGTAAAGCATACGCAAAATTAAACATTTTTGCCCACCAGCTCCGTTTTATCGTGGGATTTACCCACTAAGGGGGACCCATATAGGAACTGCATGCACAAGCAATTTCCGCGTCCGTATTTTGCGGAAGTATAAACAAACAAAGAATGCTACGTTCGCAAGGAATTATTGTAACCTTGCAAGCTAAGCATCCCAACACGCCAGACGGTATATAATGAGGCGAACGAGTCAACAGAAGACAGACCCAGAGTACGATACGGCGTAGTAACCAAAGTGACTAGTGCGATCCCAGCAGTTCCGCGTTCCTATATGGCGCTTACTCGCATTCCGCTCTCGCAGCAAACGCATTAACATTAAACAACTAACAGCGCGGTTATTGTAAGTTAAAATAAACTCGTATTCGCAAACTCAACGTAGTTTTTCTCTGATGCAAACCGGCGCCTAGAACTAACCCCTAGCCGCCACAAACTAAATATGTAAAACGTAGTTTATAGATTATTTAGAGAATACTTGTTTTTGTTTGAATAATGTGAATGTTTAATGACTTTAAATATTTATTTTAACTTA